>PVIU01022527.1:0-29131 GCA_004026605.1 Ondatra zibethicus
TCATTGATTTATTTTGTTTTGTTTTTGCCCAGTTGTGTTTGTTTCTATCCTAGGCCTCTGGGCTGTCCAGCCTCTGGCTCCTAGCCATCCAGGCAGTATCAGACTGCCTGTTGTGGCATGGGACTCAAATTGGACCAGTCATTAGTTGGCCAATCCCACAAGTTCTCCACCATCATAGCCTCAGCCCATCATTCAAGCAGGACAAACTGTAGGTTGAAAGGTTTTGTGGCTGTGTTGATGTCCCAGTCCCACGATACGAAGCCTTGTCTAGTTCCAGAAGATGGCTGGTTTGGCTCTGTATCCTCTGTTATTAGGAGTCTTCACCCTAGAAGATTCCAGGGAGTTTCCTTTGCACTAGGTTTTCACATCACCTCTGAAATGCCCCCCAATTCCAGTCATCCCTCTGAGAACTCTCTCTATCCATCCCCATCCTTCCTGTTTTCACTCCCACCCCACCCCCATTCAACCCAATAAATCCATTTCCCCTTGCCACAGAGATTCATGCATTCCCCCTGCCCCCAACACACACACACACACACACACACACACACACACACACATTGAGTCTTCCTTGTTACTTAGCCTCTCTGTGTCAGTGGGTTGTGGCATGATTATCCTTTACTTTAAAGAGAATATCTACGTATAAGTGAGTACATGCCATACTTGTCTTTCTAGGTCTGGATTACCTCACTCTGGATGATCTTTTTTAGCTCCATCCGTTTACCTGCAAATTATATTAAATTACTAAGAATAGTTGCTCTTAAGTTTCTTGAACATTCTAGACATTAGCCCCTCAACAGAGAAAGAGTTTCCTAATTTATTATTGTGCCATGTGTGAATTCTCAGTAAGAGGAAATCCTAAACTGAAAGTCGTGTATGAACATGTAAAGCAGGAGCTATCACATAGATGTATATACACATATATGTCACTTTTTATTTAACTTTTAGTATTGCTTCCTTCCCTTATTTTGCAAAAGCCACAGTTGTTCATGGTGAAATGTGAGGGGGGTGGGTTTTTTCTGGTTTAGTAAATTTTTAATGTTCTTCTTTATGTGTGGATAAAGTGACATGGATTCTTCATGCACAACTATCGTCCTTGGATGAAGACATCTAGGATACCACTGCATTGGACAGAATTAAAGAAAATGTAGCTGACTTTATAGTTATGCATGTCTCCTTCTCTTCACATTGAACTAAAACTGGAAAGTGTCAAAGAAAAGAAAGTTGATGGCCCTTGTGTTTCCTTTGATTTTATTTGCATTGCCAAGTAGTATGGGACACAGATGGTTTTGTGCTAAGTTTCCTACCAATGAGCACACAGTCAGGAGAGCTAATATCTGAACCTCTCAAAACTACATCACACAGTGTACATTCCTTTTTCACTAAAGAAAATCCATGCACTTTAAAAGGAAGTACATTACTAAGCTTACATTTGACCATCATGAATGTCTTGATACTTTTCCAAGGAAAAGAACCCATAAGTAAACTAGAGAGCTTTATCAAGTCAAGTGGTCTAGAAATACTTGAACTGATGGGTAGTTCAGAAAAAAGAAGAAAACTCAAGTAGAACCTCTGCTCACTTGACATACCCTCCTCCTGAACTCTGACATTTTGCTAATATTTTGAAGCCAATTGTGGTGGAAATAACAGCTGTGTCCTTCCCACTCTGTGTGCAACTGGGCGAAAACTGTCATTGTTGCAGCAAAACTCTGAATTTTATGTACCATATGAAGGCTAATGACCCGCGGTGCCCATGAGTGATGCTTCCTGGATACTGTTAAAGGCCAAGTTCTTCCAACAGTGAATGGCTTTTTAATCAAGCAGAAGCCCTAATGAAAGAAAAGTCTTGGCAGAGCCTGTGTATGTGAAGTACATACACAATTTCTCCATCTAAAATCCAGCTCTCTTAGTGTGGTGAATAAAGCCGGAGGCATTTATCGCTTTCACCATCAGCATGCATTAGTGTCAAAGCCTTGCATCTTCCTAACAGATGCTCTGCCTGGGCCCTTGAAAGTGTCCTAGACATTTCATAGCTTTGTCTTTGAAACTATTATCTTCAAAAGTTTTTTATTTAGAACTTGAACTAAGTACATAGTTTTAACTACGTTAAATTTCATGGTTTTTCCAGAGGAAAACTGTTCATATACTTGACTGAACCAAGGTCAGAAGTCTCACTCAATTTTTTTGAGACTAGAAGAATCTTAGAATAGTTTAACAAAAGAATTTTATTTCAGTGATGAGACTTTCTTGTAAATGGTAGGCTTAAAGTTGAGGTATAGCGGTTCCATGTTCTTACAATTACAGTTTCTTCTGTTATTGGGAGACTCGGAAAGCCTGCTGTTCAGAGGGAGAAAGGTAGACTTAGAAACTCCAGAGCCTTTCCTGCTACAAGAGGGGTCAAGGAAGCCAAAAGGAAGATGCCTATTATCAGCCATCCACAAGATGCTCTAGAGACACCTGGGAAAAGGGCAAAACTCTGTCAAATGTTATTTCTGTTCAGATCATCCAAATTCAAAAGAAGAATTTAAATGCCTTCCCTGGCTAACAAAGGCTGTTGATGACAACTTTCCAAGATGATTTCATTTCCCTCGGAGACAAAGGATTGGCTAAAGTTTGAATTCAACTGAAGTGTGTTAGAAAACTCGAGTGTCTCAGTGAGAGTCCTTCTGCCTGTAATGAGTTTTTGATCCTCTTTGATACCGGAAGACATTTAAGTTGCAACTTGGAGCACCCACAACTATTGAAACAGGCACAAAAGTGATTGAATCCTAAGAATAACATCAACAATTTCACATTAAAAAGAACCTCTCTAAATCTTACTTTCAGACTAAGCCAATGAAGGGTGCTACTCAATGAAAATTACTATAAACCAAAATTAAACTTTTTAAATTAGTGATTTAGTGGATTTGGATTCATTAATCTCCAGGAAGCAATCATCTATTTTTATCAAAAAAAAAGTCATTTAATCCTTTGTAGTATATGACACAAATCAAGGATAAATGCAGGGGGAGGGGATAAATGAGCACTTAAATATATTTTAGTCCAGTTTTTTTGTGCTACCGAAAAACAAAAAAAGCTGAGACTGTGTGGTTTATGGGGAGCTGACACTAGAACACCCGAGGTAAGGTGGCAGGCAGCATCTAGCTCCTATTGGGTCTTTTTACTTCATATCCACAATTCAGCAGGTAGAATGACAAGCTAGGGGGAAGGCTTGGCTGCTGGATGAAGCCTTTTTTGTAAAGACTTACTTCCACAAATGAATAAACAATGACTTAGCAGTCTGAAAGGTCATATTCTCTGGCACTCTCACGGTGGCAACACTTGAATTTTGGAAGGACACATTCAAACCATAGCAACACACAACAGATTCTGAAAAACATAGCATACCTTCCCATTATTTACCCTCAAAATAAAGACTGTTCCCCAGTAAGACATCAAGGGATCAACACAACAATATTGTTTTACTAGTCTCCTCTAAAGTCTTACCAATTCTGTAAATCTGTAGTAACACAACCTTCTTTATGTGGGTTATATATCATCTATTTGGAAAGATAGCATCATATGTGAATGATAAAACTATGTGAACATTATGTGAGTGTGTGCATGGAATGGGGAGTGCAAATGCAATGGGATATTTAATTGTATGTGAGATTTAAGTATACACCAATTGAAAGTGAAGACATTGGAGTATTCACCACTAAAACGGTATCTCATTGTAGCGAGAATTTGCATTTATTTGATCATTAAATTCCTGAGCATCCCTTCTTATAATTACTGGCCATATGTGCTTCCTTTTTTATTTTTGCATAAATGCTATGCATATTAAAATGATAATTGTAATAACAACAAAGAATAGATGTACTCATTGCACTTGCTTTTAAGGATATGATTCATAATTTCATCAGGGAAAATGCAGCAGGAAAGTGATTACCTCAGTCATTAGGAAAAGAATTTATAAAATACAATTGTAGTTTTGTTTCTGCAGCTTTCTTTATCTGAGTAGACACATTCATTTTTATGATGTGTAAAGTGTTTTCAACATGTCACTTCCTTGTAGCAAGAAGAGGATCTGTGTGGCAGGAACCTTCGTAGACTCTAATTGCTCTAATGGGTCATTGATCTTAAAGTTATCTAAACGGACCCTCTGGAGACTGTTAGTATCACTGCTGAGTAAATACTCAGCGTAAGCTTCTATTTGCTAGTACAAATGATAAAATAAACAGTACGTATTTCAAGAAGCTTGTAATTACATGTCCTTACACAGTAGTTCAGAATAATAGACTCCTTGGAGAAGCTGTATTTTATAACAGTCAAAGGAAGCGAGCATTCTGTCTTCTGTTGTCCACAGGAGTGGAAATCAGAACTTCTATTTTGAGATGACAAGTGCTTTCTCCCCTGTTGAACAAATCACCTAACCTTTTCATGCTTTCATATTGTCAACGTGGACAGGGACAAGTCTATTTATATAATCCCATTGAAATTGCTAGCTTACCGATTGGTACATCCTCAATGAGCTTTCTTTTATTTCTAACAGTGATTCACATATATCAAAAAAATAAAGTTGCTACCAATATATTTAACCAAATCTATGCAAAACAACTATTTCCTTCTGTTTTCTTTCTTCTGTCCTCTCTTCCTGTCTTTTTCACTCAAAAGGACATAGTCCAGATTTAAAGACATATATGTGGGTGTAAATATATATATATGCATTTTAGATATATATTTATTTTTAAATATATTTTGATTTTATTTATTGAAAATGTAATAAATGTTACATTCGTGAAATCATCAAGTTTTTTTAATTAACAGTTACTGCTAAAATTTAGCCATATTTTTTTGTTTTGCAGTGATTCATTTATTTGCCTGCCACCTAAAATTCTATGATCATGTGAATGATAACATGCTTTCTTAATCTACCCTCCCATGGATTGTCATTTAACTTATTTCCTGTTTGAACTCTGAGGAATGATGTACGTGTGTCTCACATTAGATGACCACAAATGCTCATGGCTATTTATGCAGGAATGGGCTAAAAGGTACAAGAGTAATTAATATAAATAGACAATGGGAGCTGTAGAGATGTCCCAGGGAGCACACAGCTTGCCACTTAAGCCCAAGCATCTGAAGTAGAATTCCTAGAGCCCTCAGAAAACCAATGCTCTTAAACCAAGATGGGAGCTGGAGGCAGAATTTGTGGAAGCTCATTGGCCTGTTACACTGGCATACTAAAGACAAAACAAGAATCTCTTAAACAAGGTTAAAAGGAGGGGCATATGTCTGCCTCCACTCACATACAGATACTCACACACATCACACACACACACACACATACACACAGACACACAAGGCAATGGCAGTTTTTTGTTAATTTGTTTTTAAGACGCCTTTCCTTAATAAAATTCTTAGTTTTACATATTCACTTCTTAAAATAAACTGTGCTCTTCAGAAATCTTATAATATTTCCCAACCCTAACATCTCCAGACTTACCTATATTTTCTACTAAAAATTTTACTTTTCAAACATATGCACCTGGAGTTTACTTTTGCATATAAGTATGAACACACATCCAAATTTATATTCTGACATCAGGATACATCTTCAGTTTCAACTTCATGTACTGAATAAGCCATAAAGCCCTTCCATATATGTCATGATTACACATCATAACACACACACAACACACACACATACACTTACACACACAATTGTTTCTCGGCACTCTGTTTAACTAGTCAGTTTACCTCTCCCTTCACTAAAATCCCACTTACCTTTCTCAGAAGAGTCACAGCTATGAGTGTGGCGAGATGGATAGTGTCTAATTAGGTCTAGTTATTTTCACTTTTGTTTCAATGAGAAGGTTTTATGTGTGTATATGTGTTTGTATGTATCTGTCTGTGTTTCGGTGTGTCTGTATTTCTCTCTGTGTCTGACAGAAGAAACACATACACACAGAGAGAGACAGAGAGAGAGAGAGAGAGAGAGAGAGAGATAACCCAGAACCAGAAAGATGAGCATGGTTTGTACTCACTCATAAGAGGATACTATTTGTAAAGCAAAGGATATTGAACCTATCGTCCAAGACACCAGAGAAGCTAAGTAACAAGGAGAACCCTAAGAGAAACATATATAGATCTCCATGGAAAGGGGAAATAGACAAAATCTCCTGAGAAAACTGGGAGCGTGGGGGTTGGGGGAGAAGGGAGGGAAGAAGGGGAGGAGAAGAGGAGAAGGGGAAAGGGTAGGAGAGCCTGAGGGAATGGGATGGTCAAGATGGGAGGACAGAGATGAGAGCAAGGAAAGACATATCTTGATTGAGGGAATCATTGTCGTTCTAGCAAGAAACCTGGCACTAGAGAATTCCCAGGAATCCAAAAGGATGACCCCAGATAAGACCCAAAGCAATAGAAGAGAGGGTGCCAGAACTGATCTTGTCCTGAGATTGATGATTATCTTAAATCTCACCATAGAACTTTCATCCAGCAACTGATGGAAACAGAGGAAGAAACCCATAGTGGAAGAGCACTGAGCTGAGCTCCCAAAGTCCAGTTGAAGAGTGGGAGGAGTGAGAATGTGAGCAAAGAGGTCAAGACCATAATGGGGACACCCACTGAAATAGTTTACCTGAGCGAATGAGAGCTCACTAACTCCAACCGGACAAGGAAGGAACCAACATAGGTCCAAACTACTCCCTTGGAATGTGGGTGACAGTTGAATGCCTGGGACAGATTTCAGGGCCACTGGCAATGGCACCAGGACTTATCCCTACTGCTTGTACTGGCTTGTAGGGAACCTATTCTCTTTAGATGGATACTTTGCTCAGCCTAGATATAGTAGGGAGGACTATATCCAAAGAAGTGTGCTTTACCCTCTCTGAGGAATGGATGGGGGGGACAGGTGGAGGGAGTGGGAAGAGGGGAGGGAGAGGGAACTGGGATTGGTATGTAAAATGAAAAGAGATAGTTTGTTTTCTTTTTAAAAAAATAAAAATAAAATAAAAAGATACACAATCCCCGCTACAGAGGAGGAGCAAGGTCAAGCGAGCAACTGTACAACTATAGTTCATAACAACATGTATTCTTAATAAAAAGCCGCAAGAAGGTAAAAAAGAAAAAAAAAGTGCCTTTGGCATGCGTACAGAGCTCTACGCAGCCACGCAGAGCATGACATTCGGTGGAAGGGCCTCGGGCTGACTAAGTATTTGCCTGAATACCGACAAGAGCATGAGTGGCTGTGAGACTCTGGGGCTGGCTATGTATTTGCGTGAAATGCTGACTGGTGCCTCTTGACAGGAGATAGGGGGTGGGCCAGCATAATGCCCGAATGCTAATGTATTTCTTCCGTTCTTTGCCTTTGAAGAATCTTTAGTTTCTTCAAGAGTCTGATGAAATTATTGACCCCTTTTCCAGAAAAACTAAAGTGTTCAAACATTTTTCTTAAAAAATCAGGGTTTGGCAATCTGAAACTGATCTATTATCACACCTTGGTATAATAATTTCACAGAAGTTTGAGAAATTTTAGGCAGTTATCAAAGCTAGGAGGTGTCTGAATAGCGTACAAAGTTGTCTTTGAAAGTGTCACTGGAATTATGCAAGTAAACAAAAGGTTTAATAACCATAAAAGTGAAAGCAAAGAATTATCCAGCAGCACGCTTACCTTAACATTACCTAGGTGAGTGACTCATCACCATTATACAGTGTTTGTCCCTTCTCCTCTGGCTTGCTTCTAGAAATGAGCCAAGGAGCAGTAGCAACATAATCATGGAAGGGTAGGTGACTGGCTGAAGTATAATCTTGATAACAAGGTACATGTATTTTTCATGCTAAATACAGTGATGATCCTTATGTGTAGGGGTCAAACAAATAGGGAGAAGAATTGAGATTTTGGGAATAACCAATCTTATCATTTTGTTTTGCTTTCATCTTTCTCTTCTTTTATAATTTTTTAAATGTATTCCTCTCTTATATATTACATCCCTACCATATTTTTCCCTCCCTACACCCCTCCCAGCTCCACCACATCCACTCCTCCTCCATTTCCCATCAGAAAAGGGCAGGTATCCCAGGGATATTAACCAAACATGGCTTATCAAGAAGCAATAAGACTAGGCACCTTCCTGCCTTGTCCTAAGGCTAGACGAGGCCACCCAGTAGGAGGAAAGGGTCCCTAAAACAGGCAAAAGAGTCAGCCCCACTCCAACTGTTAGAAGGACCACAAGAAGATCAAGTTATACCACCATAACATATAGTCTGAGGGCTTAGGTCAGACCCATGCAGGCTTCCTGATTTTTGCTTCAGTCTTTGTGTAGGCCTATGAATCCAAGTTAGTTGATTCTGTTTCCTGGTCTCCTTGACCTCATTTTGACAGGTCTCACTGCATAGCCTCAGTTGACCTGGAAGTCACTATGAAATCAGGCTACCATCTAACTCACAGAAATCTTCCTACCTCTGCCTCACCACTTGGTGCTGGGATGAAAAGGGTGTGCTAACCATGTCCAGCTCACACATTTTCTTTATAGGAAGTCATCAGGTCTCTTTAGCCTGATATGTCAATAGTCATACGTTGAAACAAAGGCAAAGGTGTCACACACATCTTTCCACAGAATTCCCCAGCTGACTTCTGAGGAGTATAAATCAATAGAGAGCAAAAGTGAGCAAGATTCCCAGTGATCATTGATTCCTTGCTTGAAAAAATGAATTTAAGTATTCTCCATTGAAATTTCTCTGATATTATTCAGTTCCCTTATTTATAAGAAAGGGTTTGCTTCCAGTGCAAGAGAATGTCTAACCAACAACCGTGACTCACTGAGAGAACAGGAATACTGGTGATTAAGCGACAAACTTTCTTAAACAAGCTAGAAAATATTCTGTCCCACAACTATAATAAAGATTTGTCATTTAGTTACCAGTTAAAAGTAAAAGAAAAAATAGCCAAGAAAAAGGAAGACTGGAAGAAATCCAAATGATGTAGAAAGTTATGGACAGTTGACTTGTCAAAAATAAATATTTAAAATGATTGAGAATAGTCTCAAGAGAGGACCATAATTTATTAATTATTGTGGTCAAAAGTTGTAATTATGTGTGATTCAAATCATTGTGCTAACATTTCATACAAAATACCTTGTCAAGCAAAGGCAATTATTTAAACAGTAATTGAGAGGAAGAGGCCTATTTACAGTGTTCATTTACCTTAAGTAATTTGGGTACATTATGATAGCCAAGAGAGGCATTTTTCAAGATCTTCATGACATTAGGACTCAAGTAATAAAGCCACTGAATCATAGTTGATTTTTAAATTTTATCTAAGGAAAGACAAACTTGGATAATAGTCACCTTAATATATTAACTTAAAGCTGGGCACTGGTAGTGCACACCTTTAATCCCAGTACTTGGGAGGCAAAGACAGGCAAATCTCTGTGAGTTTGAGGCCAGCCTGGTCTACAGAGCAAGTTCCAGGAGAGGCTCCAAAAAGCTACAGAGAAACCCTGTCTTGAAAAAAATTTATATATATATTCACTATGGCATAGTCATGAAAATATGTAGATTGTGGCTTTATACTCCAAGTACTGGGTAAAATGGCAAAAACTAAACTGTTTAAAATCAGATCCTATAGCTATGCAAGTGAATTGTTCTGAACTTGAACTGCAATATAATAAGCATAGGCCTGTGCTATGTTATAGCTTTAAAGGCTGTTTCAGAACATTTATCCTAGCTTTACGTTCATTAAATAATCATAGTGAACAGTGAAAACATAATTTCGATGTAAATTATTTTGCCTCTATTATAGAAACCATTACCATTTTATAAAGGAATTAGAGCCCATTTTCCCTTTACTTGTCATTTTCCCTTCATTCAATTATGAAAATGTTTACACTGCATTATAAGATTATAGAAATGTTTGATTACGCAAAATCATCATTAGTTTTAAAAGTTATTTTATAATGCATGCTTCTTTAAACATGAGTCTATATGCAAAATATTAATAATTCAACTATATATATCTGGATAAATTGATTATTAGTTTCCTTTCTAATTAGAAAAATATTTATTGAATTCTATGCAATGTGCTTGGTATCAATGTTCATATTGATAACTAGAGAAAGAGAAAAACTTATGTTCTTGATTGCAATAACTAATTTAAATATACAAAATTGTTTAATTGGATTTGAAAGTTTTACTTACTCATAAGTGGATATTAGATGTAAAGCAAAGGACATCCATCTATTGTCTGCAACACCAGAGAAGCTAGGTAACAAGGAGAATTCTGAGAGACATACATGGATCCCCTGGGGAAGGGGAAATAGACAGGAACTCCTGAGAAAATTTGAGGACATTGGAAGTGGCGGCGAGGGGTACAGGGAGGGCAGGAGAGGGAATAAAAGAACGGAAGGGCAGAGGAGAACATGAGGGGACGGATTGGCCAAGATGGGGGAAAACAGACAGGGAGAACAAGAAAATAGATATCTTGATAAGGGAGACATTATGGGGCTAACAAGAAATCGGACAGTAGGGAAATTCCAAGGAATCCACAAGGATGACCACAGCTAAGAGCCTAAGCAATAGTGGAGAAGGTACATGAATTGGCCTTCCCCTGTAATCAGATTGATGACTACCTTGTCATCATAGAAACTTCACCCAGTAACTGAAGGAAGCAGATGCAGAGATTCACAGCTAGCATTCGTCCAAGCTCCCAGAGTCCAGTCAAAGAGAGGGAGAAGTGACAATATGAGCAAAGAGGTCAAGACCATGATGGAGATAGCCACAAAAACAATTGACCTGAGCTAGTGGGAGCTCACTGACTCTGGACTAACCGTGGGAGAACCTACCTAGGACCAAACTAGGCCCTCTGAATGTGGGTGACAGTTGTGTGACTGGGGCACTCTGTGGGATCACTGGCAATGGAACCAGGATTTATCCCTAGTGCTTAAACTGGCTTTTGAGAGACCATTCTCTGGAGGGATACCTTTCTCAGCCTAGAAACCAAAGGAAGGGTCTTGGTCCTGCCTCAAAGTGATGTGCTTGACTTCGTTGATTCCCATGGGAAGCCTTACACTCTCTGAGGAGTGGATGAGGGTTAGAGTGGGAGAAAGGTGTGGGGAGGGAGACAGAACTGGGATTGGTATGTAAAATTAAAAAAAAGTTTTAAAAAATAAATTAAAAATAAAGCAACTGAATAATAATCTTATTTCACTTTGAAAATAAAGAATCTTTTAGAGATACTATTTCAGACACTGCCTTTCAAAAGAAACATATTTTCAGTTTAATGTCATAGGTCATTTAGAAAATAAAAGATGTACACCAATTCCAAAGGACAGTTCCTGTTCCCTTCTCTTCTCCATTGACCCCTCTTTGCCCTTACCTATATATATATATATATTTTAAAAAGACAGAAAAGATTGACAAGCTTGCTTTACCTTCTTCCTTTCACTTCCTCTGTCCTCCGGAATGGCTGGAAGAGCAAAGCAGAAGCAGTATGAGACGCTCACACAGCCCCTCAGTTCTTACTCTGCTTGACCTAGGATTCCTTACATTCACCTGTGACACAGGATCCTTCCAAATGCAAACCATTAGCTTTATCACCTTGGATATTCGACCATTTCATTGGAAAAGTTCTTTACATGTATGATAGAATTTCAGGTTTTTATAGTTTGCCCTGGCAGGAAGAGGAACAGTGAACCTGTTCAGTTTCAGGAAATTCCTGAAACTTTTGAGTTGTTTACCTTCCTAGTTAAGGACCCTCCCTGCAGGATGGGATATTTCAATGTCAGCGGAAACTGTTACATAATGTATGGTTCCTAACAATTCTGAAAATTAAAACTATATCTATTGGGGCTGGAGAGATGGCTCAGAAATAAAAAGCACTGGTGCTTTTCCAGATGACCTGATTCCAATTCTCAGCACCCATGTCGTGGTTGACAACCATCTGTATGTAACTCCAGTCCTAGACGATCAGTAGGTACCAGCATACATAGAATGCACAAATACCCATATATGCAAAACACCCATAAACATAAAAATAAATTATTAAAAGGAAGTATATTCTTCAAAAAATATTTCATTTATTCTAAGAACTCCTAAAATATAACTGAAAAACTTCATCACCATGGTTCTCTTTCTAAGCCTTGGAGGATCTTTGCCAAGTTTTTGGTGCCAGATGAGATGAGGTACCATGGATCCTACCTGCAGATGAGTCCGCCCCAACCAACTAAGCAAGCCAACTTAACATCTGAAATTGTTTGGAAAAACAGAACACACTGAGGTATCTTTAGAACTCCCTCTGCTGAAACACTCTCCAAGTGAGATTGAAATTATCTTGATTGTGTGAGCAGAAAACGTGAGTTAAACTATCAAAGTGCGTTCCCATAGGCCTAACTATGAGCTAAATAAGACCAGCCATGTGCCTCATGAACTATATTCCTTTAAAATAATTAAGTTGACATGTTCCTAGGTTTAATCAGTTATATGACGCACGATTAATAAAAGCTCAGGGTCAGAAATTGGGGTTCAACCTGAAGATCTGAAAAGCGAAACAGACAGCCACTAACTTTTACCTTGACCTCAAACCGAAATGGTAATCCTGTCTCTAGGAATCTTAGAATGAGACTATGTATTGAGAGCTGTTTCCTTCTGTTTTATAATCCTCTCTAAGGCTGCAATTAAAGGCATGCGCCACCATCATTAAAGTCATCCACCGCTCAGTTTCTATGGGAACTAGTGTGGCTACTGAGATTAAAGTTGTGTGTCGTTACCATAACCTGGTCTGTAAGGCTAACCAGTGGGACTGTTTTACTCTCAGATCTTCAGGCAGTCTTAATTTATTAAAATTAAATTGAAATGCCACTACAGTTATATGCCTTCTTTTTCTTCTCTATACCTAAGTGAAGACCTGGCCACTTTTACTTTATCTTCTGCTTCACACTCTAGCATCTCACCACCATTTCTGACATTGTTTTGAGTGGGTAGGTTATTTATATTCCTTAAGTGTCAAGTACAGGGCATTTTGAGATGTAGTATATCTAGTTCTTGACATTAAATACTAGTCTCTGTGCTAGGATTTCCCCAAGGATAGACCTGAATGTAAGTTTCTATGAAACCCACACTCTGAGGAAAATCCTGCCCTCCAGTGACCATATCCAAAGGTTATGTATTCTCAATTTGTTAATTAAAGCTAAGAAATGATCTCCAATGAACAGCTGGGCTGACAGAATCTCTGATCTCTCAGGTCAGAGACTGTTGAACAAGATAGACACAAGTCTCTCTCTGATTAGTAGATTAATTAATTCCTGAAAACTTCTTCTGAGAACATATCAAAAGACAAGTAACACTTACGTGAGGAATGTGGAAACCCCTGTCGTTTCTTTCATCCCTTACCAGCAGGAAAACTGTCTCTTCATCCTTGCATATGCAAATACTGACATGTCAGAAGACCTTGGTAATGATTACCTCAGTACTAGGTAGGTGGTCTCTGATAATTACTGCTATACTTTTGTGGGTGGCGACTGAAGCATTATCAAAGGAAAGGAATGCTACAAAAAATGAGTCACGTTATTTATTATTTTGACACAAGAAGCTGAAATCATCTGTTCCTAATCTTCAGTTTGTTCAGCTATATGCGTACACTTAAGGGATAGATAGGATAGGGACTGAAAACTTTAAATATTCTTCAGTGAAATTTGAAACGCTCTCCTATTAAATTGGTGCCATAAAACACATGTCTCGGATGTTTTTCTTACATGTTTGTAGGTATGAAGTTTCATAGCTGGCAAATATAACAAAGTGTGAATGAAAAGGAGTTGATATTTTGCAATGGCAAGCTCTTACACAACACAGGGCAGGGCAAACAGAAATCAAAGTTTAGAGTAAAATCTCAGCACTCACGAAAGCATGGTTTCGGGTAAATGGTATAAGTTTCCCAGCGACATTGCTCTGAGCCTTGATATCTTCATGATTTCTCCTTAATATAGAACAGCTGTCTATATAAAAAGAGGAGTACAAGAAAATTAACAGGATTCTTCCATGAGAGGGAGTCTATCCAAGCGTATATCAGGCTATGGAACTGAGTGTAGGAAACATGAACGGGACTAACAGCACCAGCTTCCTGGCAAGTGGAACCCTGCCTGACTCTTTCCTGCTGCTGACTGGAACATAATTGCCCTCCAGCACCTCTTCTGTATGGCCTCAGTATGCCTCAGCAAACAAGGAGGGCCGCTCTTCCTCATGTACTCCGAGGCAGCCACCTTGGTCTCTTTCTCCTTGTTAAGCATTAGGCCAGAGGGAGGCAAGCAGTCCTGACTCAAACAGCAGGATGTAAACGGAAGTTCAAGGGCAGGTACGGCGTCCAGAGGCGGGTCTTGAGACTATGGCAGTTTTAGGACAATTACAAAACCAAGTCTGTAAGTAGAGCAAGCATTCTCAGGCTTCCTGTGGACTAAACACCTGGGACCTTGCTGAACAGCTGAAAGCTCTAAAGTAATAACACAGATTCATATTATACAGAATTTTCTTGCTATTATTGGCATTGCTTAGTGTTGGTCCACTGGTTCTTACCTTCTCACATGTGAGCATCAACTGAAAAACTTTCAGATAACCCTTGGCCCCGCTCTCACCCCATGTCAGTTTGGTCAGTATTTGGAACTAGAGGGCCTCTGGGCTACTTTAGGGGTCTCCAAGTGATTTGATAATGCAGCCACATTTGGGGAACATCTGCCTTGGATGATCCTGAATTAAAACTTTCATTTCTGTCTAAGTTTTCCTGAACCCAAACAGAGAAATTTAAATTAAAACACATGGAAAGGAGAAGACTGTATTTGTGTGAATAGCAAAACTAGATACAAGAAACTGTGTTAAGAAGAGCCGTATTGAAAAGCAAGAACCCACTTACAGTTTTTTCGAAAGAGTCTCTTAGTTACTTAGCAGTCAAACTGAATAATATTCAAATGTAATCAAGGACCTGTGACTCTTGATAGACGATCCTCACTGATTACTTCCTTTTATAAAACCTTATGTATATCAAATAACTTTTAATTTATGTAAAATAATTAAAAGCGAGAGAGTCCTATCTTTATTAATGTTGGTCTTTGAAGAATGTGTTTATTGAATAGAAACAAATACTGGTTTCTATTATTTACAATTTCAAAAAGGAAGAGGTCCTTGTCATTTGTGACTAATTCCCCCAACACAGATAGACACACACACATACACACACACACACACACACACTTTTCTTTCATCACTGATATGCTCTATGTTAAGTCCCTCTAACATTTTATCTAGTTACTTAGTCCACAAATTCCTGTTTAAGAATCCATCTCTGAAATGGCCCACTGTGGCTTACATGCCAACTGGAAGGATATAGGCAAAACTATTCCCACACTTCAGCATGACTACTGGCAGCAATTCTGAGACCCTGCCAACTTAAAGAAGAAACACTTTGAACTCCCTAGAAGGAATTTCTCAACCCTCTCTCTGATAAATATCACACGGTGCCACTTCTTAACTCTTTATTCCAGACCCGGATTCCTGTTCATCCTCACACTCATAAGACACTAGTAGGTATTAGATCCAACATCTTGCTGAGAGTTTATGTGTTAATAGGCACAATGAGTTGATATGTGTGGTACCCTAATGACCCTATCACATGATTTTCAGTGACGAGACACAAACAGATATCTGTTTACCCCAGACACGCCACCAACTGAGGAGATGGTTGTACCCATCTCGTTCGGTGACCTTTGATGGGGAAACTCTATCAACCAATCACATCTAAGTAAGGTGTGGCTACCTGCAGCGGAGAAGGAAAAATATGGAGAAGGAAACAAGCACTCCACCTGGTTAATATGACATCATGACGCTGATAGCGCTACTACAAGACCTGTTTGGGGTACCAGCTGCACAAGACAGTTCCAACTTGGTTAGCTAAATTGGTGCACATCTTTTACAACATTCTGGCCAGACCTCCACAAAATACTCAGAGACTATTTACAATTTTATTAGGCCAAATGTTAATCTTGAAATTTAACCATCATTTACTTTAACAGGATCCCCTAGAAAGAATGTCAGCCCCATGACAGCTGAAAGCAATTTTAGAGGATGACTTCCCCTCTCCCAGCAAAGTTTGCCCTCAGGCTTAGGGACATCATTTAGGGGTTGATTATAATTGATATACGGTTGAAGGATGGGGAAGAATTTTATAGGCTCGGGGATCTTTTTTTTTTTTTTAAAAAAAAAGAGGGATAATTGGATGATGGGATAATAGATTGGTATTTGTGAGTTATTGTTTTTAGACAATTATATTGGTATCAATTCTTGAATATTGATACAAAGTTAAATTATATTGAATATTGTATGCATGTATGCTTCTACCTCTGTTTAAAACATTGTTTATGTATTGATATATATTTACCATATTGCAGTATACAGTACTACCTCTGATCAAGATACTTATACATTGTTTACAATTGAAGGTCATTGTCCTCATTTATTGCATAGTTGTTTATTGTCTTAGTCTTTAAGTTAGAGAGGTATTGAGAATTATAGATCAATAGTCATCTATTTTTGTCATATTTATAATTAGACTAATTAGATTCTTTAGATACATAGAGATTATATTCAGTATAGATAGATAATCTTCAACCTCTTCAAAGAGCTATAGAAAATGACCTTTAATCTAACTTAGAGTTCCGTGGTAGTGAGACACACTGATCTATTCCCAAGAGAATGTTGAGCACCAAAGACACTCCACCTGGAGCCTTTCTTCTTGGCAGAACTGGCCTTTGGGCAAAGAAATGCCCATACCTATCACTGACAGAGATACAGAGTATCTGTAAATGGATAAAACAGGACTGTCATATCCTGCCAAGACAGGGTAAGATAGTTTTGAAAAGTTTCTTGCCTTTGAAAATGGTGTGTCAGTCACGTTAGGCCTTAGCCAAAGTTGGTTGCTTCAGCATTGCAAATGAGACTTTGGGTGATTGCCCAGGTAGTCAGTTGTCTCTGTCATTTGTTGCACATTTTGGAAGTTTCTCGATTGTACTTCCTGTTCACTCAAGTAATATTGTTTCCCTTCTCAGATCTTTGATGGAGTTGAAGATTAGATAATTGTAGTTACCTTCCTCATGATTTAGCCAAACTTAATTTCAATGCAATGTTTAGACTCCTTGAAATAGAATGTTTAGTAAAACTTTTGTTATGCATTCCTTGCTTGATATTGTTTATTGTTTGTAATTTTATATTTGGTATCTGTTCTTATTGTATATAGTTGTATTGGGTTTGGATGGATCTTGTTTAGACAAAAGGGGGAAATGATGGGGAAACTCTGTTGACCAATCACATCTAAGTAAGGCATGGCTACCTGCAGCAGGCGAGGAAAAACTGGGAAAATTCAGGTGCGCGCCCTCTCTGCGCGGTGCCCACTGGACATATAGGAAGTCAGTCAGACCTCCCACTCTTGTAGCATGAGTTTTCCCCTTATAACCATTAAAATATGATTGTTATTCTTGAGCTGGCCTAGTTATTCATCGTACCGACCTAATTCGCTACAGACCTTTGGGGTTTCTTACAGGATCATGGCTGAGAAAGCTTACTTATAGGGGTTCGAATGACATAAAGGCAGTGGCATCAGTGAAAAGTCCACTTCCATGCAGGCAGTAAGTCATGAATGCTTCATGAAAACCACATGGGTAGAGCTCCCTGCCCAGCCTGCAGGCCGCTCCAACAGATACTCTTCTCCTCCTCAATAATCTAGTGCTTATATAACATCAGAGAGGGACTTTATCAATCTTAGAACTTTCTAAGATTTCTGAACTGTGTAACTTTCTTAAGCTTTTGGGATTTTCTTCCAGGAGAAAATGTTTCAATTTGCAGGAAGCAACTACACAGCTCACATCCTCGCTGTATTTGTGATCACATAATCTAATTAGACATCCTACTCAAATTTGTCAACTGCCAGACCAAAACCTCTGGTTTTAAGGCTTTCTTGATAGTTTTCTTGTGTTATCGATGTCATTCCTTTTCTTCATTGCTCAATCATGGGACCCTTCCTTTCTCTGCCAGTAATAATTATAATATAGAAATGAAATCTACAGGATATAAGTAAGCACACATTCCCAGTCTTATCACACAGCAGGGCAGACCACTGGGTTTAAAAATACAGACGTTAGGTTTCACATTTCTCAGCTGTATCAACATAGAATTTCTTTAATTTTATAATAGGCAATTTGCCTGATATATAATAAAAGTGATTAAATGATATTATACATCTGAACACAAGGTTTTAAAATGTACATTCAGAACGGTAGTGAGAACATAAAATGGGAACTGTAGACTGTGAAACAGATGTATAATCCAAAGATTGTTTTCCCTTACCATTGAGTTATGCCAGCAATTATCTTAGATAAAAATGACTGGGCAGTGTGACAAGAATCACCAGTGCCTGAAAGAGACTGAATGTCCATCCCAAATTGGTAACACTCATCCGATGGCAAGAGGTGACTAATGAAACACTTCAACCACATTAAAACTTTCTGAGCATATCTGCCCTCTACCTTTTAAAACTAACTCCATTTTTAAAAATATGATTTAATCTAAAAGATATGAAAATACAAAGGCAGATTCTAGTCATCCCCAAAGGCAGGTTAATAATGCATTCAGATTCAAATCATTATTCACATTGATAAAACTGACCTACTTTTCATCTTTTGGGAGAAAACGTCCTATGAAATATTTTTTTCACATAAAAATGCTGCTTTCTCGTTCCTTTCTTCTTTCATACTATAATTAAAGCTGGCATATCACTTCAAAATGTTAAATGAAATTTGGTACATATTCAGGCCTGGCTTTTTTTAATGAGTTAGCATCTCCACTGACTGAGACAAGCATGCTCACTGTGTTGCATGCCAGGGAATCTTTCTGACAGTTGTGATCATGATGCAGATGTTTTGCTTCATGGGGATTTTCCAACAATGTCCCTAATGAAAATGCATGCCTACTTCCTGGCAAATAAAAGAAAAGATTTTTCCAAACAAGAATTCCAAATGTCTTCACCCTATCATTATGAATGTAAACATCCATTGTTTTCTCCACATCACTTTTGCTCAGTTCTGTTGCATCAATAAAGGGATTTACTTCTTTTCTGTTACCCCTTTTCCCTCTCTTTGATATGGAAGGAGGTTTAACAAAATCTTATGCAGGTCCAGAATGGAGTGGAGGTAATCATACTTGTAATTGTGATCAAGTCTTACCAGTTGACTCCTAAAAGTGATTTTACCACTTCATCTCGATCCTTATATCTTCTGCTCCGTTTTCAGCACAGAAGGAAACAGAGCTCTTGGAGCTATGTGTAGGAATGCTTTTTGAGATTTAAAAAAGTAGATAGTAACAATAAAAGGAGAGCTGAGTAAATAATGCATTAACAAATGTTTTTAAAAAGCAAAAAAGTGCAAAATTCCCCGGAGGTTTTGTGAAATGAAAATTCTGGATATGTTTTAAGGGGGGCAATTTAATAGCACATCCCTGATCCTCTGTCTCTTAAAGACTTTCCACACCCTCCTAAATGATACCTAGGCCTTCAATGCAGGAGTTGTATTGTAGGTATGTCCATTGGAACTGGACTCCATTACTCTGTATTTAGATTTACGGTGGTTTCAAATATTGCAAGAGACATTTCCCAGATGAGGGGTGAGTACTGCAATTACCTGTGGGTATAAGAACAGCATTTGGAAAGTAGTGAGGTTTACACTAGTGTAGTTCTCTCTCTCCCCAGAAGTCCTGCCTATCCCTTCTTACCTACCTATTGGCTGTTCAGCTCTTTATTAAACCAATCAGAAAGTGCCTACAAATGTAAGGTAAAACAGCAACACATTTTCAGACAGTGTGATCAAATGTCCTGCAGCGACGTATTGCTTCACCCACTGTAGCATTAGCAAAAGTTTATTTGGTCATAATAAATGCAGTTATAACCTCATTCATTGGATAACTTCCTTGGAAAAGGAACAAATGTAGAGATGACTCAGTCAGTAGAGTGTTTGTCTTCCAAAATTTGAGTTTATTCCTGTACAACACAGAATAAAACTATGTGTGATGGGACAGACTTATAATCCTAGAACTAGGGAGAGAGAGACAGATGGAGACTTGTGGATAACTGGAGCTGGCTGAGACGCCACCCCGGCACAGGTGAAAAGTTCCAGGTCAAGGGGAGGCCTTTTCTCAAAAAACAAGATGATCATTTCTTGGGGACTAATACCATAGGCTGTCCTCTGACCTCTACACACACACACAAAGTAAAAAAAGAATGGAGGAAGAAAGGAAGGGGGAAGGATGGAAGGGGAGGGGGGACAGAAGGAAAGAAAGAAGGAAGGAAGAAAGGAAGGAAGGGAGCGAGAGAGGGAGAGAGGAAAGACCAAATCTTTCGTTCATCTATGTTAAGATCCTATTTTGAAAGCATACTATTATCATCCAATCAGCCTTCAGTGTACCTAATATCATCAGTGATAAAGTTTCAATATATGAAGTTTAGAAGGGGACATAAATATTAGACCATAGCAGTCAGTAAATAAAACAGTGACTTTTCATCTTTCAGTTATTTGTTCATATACGCATGATGGCACATTTAGAAAATAAAGATGGTACCACTTTTAAGATAATGCAAAGAGTATCAAATTCATGGGACACTTTTTCTGTATTTAAAATATAAGAGTATACTATCTAGATAAAATCAGAAGCAACTCTTATATATGTACCTCATAGACCTATCACATAATCCTCTGCTATGGGCACTGTCTAGTTGTATCTGATTTCTAACCAAAAGAACTGCTTATCTAGGCTTGATATCCTGGTCCTTTGGAGATAACTTGTCACCTAACTGGTAGACAAACCATGCCAGGTTGTAAGCAGAGCTCCTCTGTGTACCACCCTCTGTAACTGAGGACCAACTCAATATAAGAAATATTGAGCTGTCCAGTTAAAGCAAGAAAATAGCACAGCAGGACAGGGGGATCCAAGGATGTATCTACTTCTCAGCAGATCAACCAGAGTTAAGCCTTCCAGCGGGAAATTTACCTTAGACAAGACCTTCACTTAAAGCCCAGTGACCCAGATGGCAGTTCTGGTAGGCGTCCAGGCAAAAGCCATCTATCCCACTTGTCTAGGTTTTCTGAATGACCTCATCATCATCGTCATCAAACATGGGCATGACTTCTGTCACTCTTTCGATAGACATTTATAGATGTAAAGAACAGTTTCTCTCACTTGTTTGCCTTCATGGGTGTCAGGAAAGTCACTTCAAGAAGAATATCCAGCTGGACAGAAGGACAGAAATGTCCAAATTTCCTCCACCTTAACAAGAGCAAGAATAAGGAACCAATGTTCTATGAAGTCGATCACAGCTATTCTAAACCATTCTCTGGACCATACAAAACACAGTTCAAGGAACACAAACCTTTGAAGTCAGAAATAATGTGGGAAACCATACACAGAAATTACTTTTAGACTTTTGAGATCTGGAATGTGTTTTTAGGCATGGGAAGACTCAGTTCTTTCAAGGTTGGCTAATGAAAAAAATGAAATTCCACAGCAACTCAGTACAGACCTAACAGCCTTTTCTATCTGAATTGCCATACTCAGAAGTGTAATGATAATTCATTTGTATTTTAATAAATAAAGCTTGCCTGAAGACAGGAACACAAAACAGCCACACTAGTCAGCCATAATAGGCCAGGCAGTGATGGCACACACCTTTAATCCCAGTAGCCACACTAGTTAGCCTTAGAGGCCAGGCAGTGGTGGTGCACACCTTTATACCAGCACTAAAAAGGAAGAGAAGGTGGAATGAGACAGGAACTTGCTCTCTTTTCCCTTTGAAGGTTTCATAGAAGAAAGAGCTCTCTAGTGGCTTGGCTGCTTTGCTTTTTTGATCTTCAATTTGAACCCCAATATCTGCCTCTTGGTTTTTATTATTGATGCTAGACAGAGGTCTATTGAAAAGGTGGCAGAGGAGACTTTACACTCTTCTGTTGGGATTGTAATTTCTGATGGATGTCAAGAAGACCCAGCATAGGGTGAATCTTCACAGTATCAGCTTTCTAGTCATCCCAGTTAAGAAAGAAAGGGTGTTAGCTTCTTCCACAACATCCACACTGCAGAAATCGTTCCCAAACTTCAAGATGTGGCCCTGAACCTCCAAACAGCACATCCTAATCTACCTCTTTCAAAGAATAAAATCTGCACGCCATTTGGGAAGAATAAGCCAATTAGTTCATCCAAATTCAAAGATATTTATAGCTTATTCAGCTGTTCCGGTTTCTGAAGGAATCAGTCCCTGCCAGCATTGCTGGGAATGGACCATTCACAAACCCAAATGCACCCTAAGGATTTGTAAAACCTCTTTCAGGACTGGAAAGCCAATCCCATCAGAACAAAACAGTCACCAGACAATCCGCTGCACGGCAGTGACTCTGTTGTTTAAAATGCTGTCCCCGCAATTATTTTGCTAAAGAAAAAGCCCAGAAATTAGAATGAACTCTGGACTACGTATTGGAGAGATTTTGCCTTACAATTTGAATAACATTACTTGCATTCATTCTTTCAATGCTAAATTTTCTAAAATAGTCTTATTTCTAATATTGGATAGTATTCTCAACCTCTGACAATCTGAAAATTAATCGATTATTAATGGTGAACTGTGACATTGCTTCATTTTCCTCTTATAATTTAAGGACAGTCAGAATCTAGCACTAAATTCTGATTAATGATTTCTTACAAGTTAGGCATAAATAAATTATATAGTGTTTGTTCTTTCTCTATTTAATTTCTTTCACTCAGAATAAAGATCATACATACTCTCACATGAACCAATGATCCATCCCTTTTATATTGTTGAGTAGTAATTTATTCTATAGTTATACTTCTTTTTACTGATTCACCCATTGATGGTCATCTAGGTCTGTCCATCTGAATTGGGGTTGTGTTCAGCAACATCTGTAAACAGATTAGACAAAAAAATTTTACGCTGTTGCAGTTTGCAAAACTTCACAGAATGGACAACATTTAAAGATCAGTTAATGTTGAGAATGCAGATACTTTTGACTCATAAATACATCCAAAGAGCTTTTCAAAGAAAGAGTTTTAACATTTGTAAAATCCAAGATTATTTGTGTTGTGGTAACACAAAATGCTAAGTCAAAAGAGCATTAATTTATACCACAATGTCATAATTTTTAAGAGCATACTAAAAGATTTTTTTAAAGGTTGTAAGAGAATATAATAACAAGTGATACTTAAAATTGTTAAATGAAATAGAAGAGTAAACACCAAAAGCTATTGCAAGTTGTTCTTTCAGGGGGAGTTATAGAGTATTTCAATTTCTTGGTTGTATAGTACTGTATTGAGCTGAAAGCAAGTATGTGTAAGTTATCCCGATTTAAAAAGTAATTTGCTTGTTTCAATAGATTCAGTATAGGAGGAAGGCTAGGCTTACTTAAAAGAAAGTAGGTGTTGAATTTGACTCAACTTCTTGCTATTTCTCTGAAAGGATCACATAGACACAGAGGTTTGTAAGACCATTAAATAGAAGACTCACAAACTATATTTTATAACCTACAGTTTTCCTCTGAATGCCACACCTACATAATTAGTTGCCTGCTAAAACATCTCTTAAAGATCAGAAACATTGTCCAAGTTAACATCTTTATCCCACATCCTTCACCATTACCCCGTTGATCCTCTCTTCACTTTCCCTTCTCTCGTGCCACACATAACCAAATTCTGCTGTCACTGCATGACCAACACCTCCCAACTGACTAGACTCTCCTTCTCAATTTAATGCATTTGTGATAGAGCATTAACTATGAAATAATATAGACATATAAAATATTACATATGGCACAACATGAACTAGAAATTTATTTATCACTTGTCTAGCATTCCAATTTAATTGGATATCCAGAATTTTTATTGCCACATGCAACAGCCTTATCAGCAATAATTTTAATTTCAACCCTCTGAATCATCAAGGTAGTTCTAAATAACTGAGTTCTTTTCCTTGGTCTTCATTTGAGTAGCTGATATGGCTGCGGTAACAACAGCATTAGCTACCTAATGGCTCAAAAATGGTTGACTTATTTTCCCGACAAAGCCACATTTTAAGTGGAACATATTTTATAAACCTTACAAACTTTTTCTGGCAAATTTCAAAACTGCTGAACCAACATCTTAGTGCCTTGGGGTCTCGGTGAGATTTCTAGTCATCTAATCCGACTGACATTTTTAATGAAAACCAACTCACCAACAATCTTAAGCTAAAGCGTTTTTAAAAATCTCTCTCAAAATAAGCAAGTGGAGATAATCCACTCACTTTGAATACTGCAACACTAATTGGAAATGACATGTTCCCAAAATTTTGCTCAGGCATTTCCTGTCACAGGAGAGTCTGGCTGTGTGACAAGGACAGGACAGGAATATCTGCCTCAAGGGAATATTCTATTTGAACTACAAGGAAAGATATTTCTGCCTGGTGGCTTGGCCACCCGCCACATGGACCCTGTAGAAATTCGCTGTTATTTGTGCTCTCTACTTCTTCCTTGAAGTTATTAACTTATTCATATGAATTAATGTGTGCCACCTCAGGAAAGTGATATGTTTTAACTACCCACCGGAATTATAAGCCAATTACAAAAATAAGCAGTGAAGTAAAGGTTAATGGCACGGTTTCTTAAAATTAGAGTCATTCTTCAGTTTTATAGTTCCACAACTAATTATTTTGCTTTTATATAACAGAATAATTAGTTGTGAAGCCATAAAACCGAACAAAGTATTTTCTGTTCCCTTTGGAAAATTAAGTATATTGCCTAGTCATTTTAATTCACTTAAAACAAGTGTTATAAATAATGTCCAGAAATCTCCAAATTGGCAGAGATTCTAAGGAATGTGTTATGTAACTCACCTGCAGTTCTCACGCATCCTTCTGAATTTTCATTCTTAAAGCAAACGGAAAGCCATTTGCTTCCAGGCTAAAGGAGACATTTAATCTTCTTTTCCTCCAATACCATCCCAAAGAAATCTTGCATCTCTTCCATGTCACTGAGGTGGTAGAACACCAGAGAAGTTTCTTAATGTACTTTTCTCAATAAACTTTATCTGTAAACTTAGTAATTCAGAAAAGGGCCATCATTTCTTTGTAAATTGAGCAGGCAAATGGTCATATGTTTAAGAGCATCATTTTGCCCCACAATTTCCTAATCTACATCTGTATCTCAGCACTGGAGATAATTTAAGACCACATTTTCCTTTAATATAGTACTGCCATTTTCAACTAAATTCACTCTAAAACATAAGATTGGTGACCGATTATGGATGATTTCCATTCGGCTTTTCTACAGCTATAGTCCCTTTAATGTCCTTGAGAGTAAATTGTGAGTGGCATGGTCCTCTTTGCAGCAGAGTGTCCAAGTCAAGGAGCTGAGCTTAGAAGTGGACTGTGAGAATTAGTCTTGAGGTTTCAGTGTTGTTTAGACGGCAGCATAGCCAGAAGTCTAGGTGAGTTCGCATCCTCTTCTGCATTCTGTCTTTCGACTTTGACACCACTAGTCCATTGGGGCAAGGTGAGAGCGCCACAGGAAATGAAAGTTAGAGTACCACTTTGTCAGATCTTCTCTAACCCACCTCTTTCTGGAACGACACAGATCACAGAAAGCCACTTGGACCAGGCACTGGGGTGAAGCCTCTCTTTTCTTCCAGCCGAATCAAACTTAATTGTTTTGACCTGATAGTAGAGCATAAAATAAGAGGACTGCCTACACCTGCCTCCAGAAGGGAGCCCTTGTCTCATCCTGTCTCATGACTATACACCCTTAGGGACATCACCACCATCACTGCTTAAACCATTGACTTATTCAAGTGCTGGGTGCTGAACAATCACATGTGTGGGTCTTCTTTCATAGCAGGTAGGGCAGCATATAAACAGGATGCAAAAACTAAAACTTATAAGGCAAATCAGAAGATTTCAGTTTCAAGAATCATGCTTTTTGTCAAGTTTTAAATTCAGTGTATTTTATTTTGTCCTTAATTGTGATACTATGATATTGCTTCTTTATATGTCTCAATAAGTGATATGCTTCTAACAATATTAATGTGTTCACAGAAATATTAAAACATATGCTCTGGAATTTCATTGCCTTGGACCTTTCTCTAGATTGATTTGAATCTTAACACCTGACTCGAATACTCATGATTTGTAAACAGTGTGTGCCACTTAAAAATAATAATAACTGGCTCCAGGTATCAAATTTTATAACCTAAATTCTTTCGTTTACGAGAATTACAAAAAATGTAATTTCAAATATTGATTCCCACAAGTACAAAACAATTTGTGAAAATAAATATGAAAGATAAACTCATAGTTACAGCTTTGTGCCAATGTTAAAGCTATGCCCTTGTTTCAAACTGGAAGTAACTAGAGACAGAACAACTATCTCTACCTTAGGGATATCTCCCCTTCAGGAGAGGAATCAGTTTTCAAGCCCTCTGAAATTATTTCCACAGCATACCATAACTGTGGCTGGGAAAGTTGCTCAGTGGTCAGAGTGCTTGTCTATTATGTACAGAGCCCTGAGTGTAGTATAGTAGACCATATCTGTAATCCTAGCACTTGGAAACAGAAGCAAGATAATCAGAAATTTAAAGTCATGTTTGGTTATATAGAGGGTTTAAGACCAACCTGGGGTCTGTGAGACTGTGTATGTTTATGTATATAAATATATATGTGTATGCATGCATATATTGACATGTTATATATTTATATTCATCACATATATACTGTATTATATATAATATATATCAGTAAATATATGTGCATATCCTAAATTGAGGTTTTTGTGTATTTTATTAAGTTTCCATTATGTACCTGATTATAGTCTAGACATATCAATTAGTATGCACAGTCATATCAAGGCCTTAATTTTACAGTAACAGACTCTACCCTCCTGAATGAGATTAAATTTAGAGGCATCAGTAAGTCAGTGATTCGTGTTTCCTATGTTTTTCATGCTAAAATATACTCTCAGACAACATGTAGTGTTTTCATATATTGTGATTAATACCTCAGGGCTCAGTTTTGTGAATGTTGCTTGATTATTCAGCTGGTCTATAGCTCTAAAAGAATACATGGAGTCCAATCTTTATTTTTAATGCGATAGAAATATTTAAACACCTTAAAGTCGGGTGCCATATCAAATAACTTAAAGAGTTTTCAAAGCTGAAGAATCAAGAACTCTATTCAAAACTCCTGACACTCCTAATTAAAAGCCGTGCATCTACCAAGCGATAATACACACCCTAGTGTGATGAGCTTTGGACCACATCATGGTTCACATGCCCTCTGCTTCTCCTCTGTTTGTTCCTATTATGCCGAGCACATATTGCTTTCCTCTCCTCCTACTCGTGAGTTAACTGAGTCGAACGTCATTTTCATTTCTCACAAAGTTGCCAAAAGCCATTCTGATGGTTCCTAGTTTAAGCCAATTGCAAACAGAAAAGCTATTTGGCACTCGCATCTCATTTTTATGTGCATACAACTGGTATTTGTCTTGAACAAATAGGTAGGAGTAGATGAATGTATTTCTGGAGTACATGTGGGTTTAGCTTTATAGAAAACTGTTATCTTGTTTTCTCAAGTGGTTGTACTGTTTCATATTCCCACTGGCAATGTTTGAAAGTTTCCATTGTTCGAAGTTCTTACCGACTTCGTGTTTTTTAAACTTCACATTCTAGTGAGTGTACAGACTGATCTAATTATAAATATAATCTTAATTTCCCTCATGACTATCTTTTCATATTTTTCACACATGCATGTATAGCTTCCTTGATGACATGCCTGCTCAAATATTTTAGTGACTTTTTTAAATATGATTTTTCTTATTAACCTCCTCAAGAGTTCCTTACACATTTTGGATAAGAAGGTTTTGTCTGATAAGCTAGATTCTTGCAAACCCTTTGGTCCCACTCAATTTGTCTTTTTTACTTCCCTAACAGTGTTTTCAAAGAATTCATTTTGGCTTCTTTGAAGTTGTAGTTTAGTTTGTCCTCCATAGCTTGTCCTTTATATTAGAAAATTATAATTTCTAATGAACAGAATCATAACTTTCAGCATTGGAAAAAATATAAGAAAAGTAACTAGAGATAGCATGGTTCTATACAAAATTTACTTGGAAAATATAGCAACCGGGAAAATATAGCCAAGCAGAAAATATAGCAGAAAAATCTAACTTTGCTGGCTTGACTTAAAAATGCTATTTTTAACTTTTATTTGGTGTTTGGGTGTATGGATATTTTGCTCACATAAGTATCCATGCCTGGCTTGTGCCTGATGCCAATGGATTCCAGGAGAGTACATCAGATGCCCTGGAACTGAGGTCATAAACCATTGTGAGCACCATGGGTGCTCAGTAGCAAATCTGGGTCCTCTGGAGGAGCCCATGCACTCATTCACCGTGTAACTTCCCCCATCCCCTTAAAAAGACCATTTTTCATTATTGGAGCGAGCAGAGAAATAAGCAGCTATACATGCCATAGACTCGGGGGCCCTTAATCAATCACATGATGACTACACACTGTCACGCCCCTTCTCTGGAAGTTGATGTCTGCAATCACAGCTGGATATATGCACACTGGTGAAGAAAATGGAGAAAGAGCAGAGCCTCCTAGAGGCATCTCACTTAATTCTAATGTAGTTCTCCGTGAGCACAACTGAGTCATGTGGCCAGGAGAAACTACGATGGGAGAGCAGACGTTGATTATGTTAGGTGAGCACAGAAATATTTAAATAACATCAAAATACAAAAAGACCAAAAAAAATCGATAATCTCACTTCAAATGGAAAGAAAAAAATTAGCTTTTAGCCAGCAGAACATCTACATATTAAAGACCTCATTTTAAAGACTTCAGTTATGAGACAGTGTGCCTGAACTAATGGGAGCACACCAATCCACCTGGACTGGGACTGAATGAGCATATGATCAAACCAGACTCTCTGAATGTGGCGGCGAAAGTTGGCAGATGGAGAACCCACAAACAATGACACCAGGACCTATCTCTTCTGCATGTATTAACTTTTTGAGAACCGAGTCTTTTTGAATGCACTCCTTCC
>PVIU01022528.1:0-29231 GCA_004026605.1 Ondatra zibethicus
GAGACCTAAGAAAGGAAGGGACATGATCTGAGTCATGCCATCAGGTGGGGAGTAGAATTTAAACGCCTGCACTGGACTCAGCTTTCTGGCCTTGACTAAATTCAGCTTTTCCTCGTTTCTCAGTGAGTTGTACACTTCACAAGAAAATAGATCAGTTGCAGGGACTTATTTATTGGGGGCTAACTGTGTCCCCTAAAAAAGGTATTTCCTATTGGAAATGAGGTCTTCATGGGTACCACTGGGTGGTACAAGGCTGCTGGGTGGATATTGATCAATATGAGTGAGGTCTTCTCAGGTACCACTGGGTGGGGATGAGGCTTCTGGGTGGGTATTGTTCAATATAACTGAGGTCTTTACAGGTGCCACTGGGTGGGGGTGAGGCTGCTGGGTGGGTATTGATCAATATGATTGGTGTCCTGAGAAGAAGAGAATTTAGAGACACAGGAAGAAAAGGCAACCGATGAATGAGGGTCAGGATCAGAACTGGGTAAAGCCATAAGCCAAGAAATGCCTAGATTGCTAGACATAGAAAAACCAAAGAGAAAGACAGAGTCTCTCCTAGGTCTGCTCAGAGAACACAGCTCTGCCAGCGCCTTGGCTCCTGACTTCCAGCCTCCATAACCATGAGGGAACCGGTGTCCACTATTCAGTGGGACAGACATGAAGTCCACTGCATCAGAGAGAGATATGTGTGCCTTAGCGTTGACGTAGCGATGGCTTTGTCCACGCTGCTTTTCTTAGAGTTGACGTAGCGATGGCTTTGTCCACGCTGCTTTTCTTAGAGTTGACATAGCGATGGCTTTGTCCACGCTGCTTTTCTTAGAGTTGACGTAGCGATGGCTTTGTCCACGCTGCTTTTCTCAGAATTGACGTAGCGATGGCTTTGTCTACACTGCTTTTCCTGAGGCTCACTTGCCAAATTCAAGGCAGTCCTTGAGTGTCCCCTAAATGTTGATGGGGAGTGGAGCCCTGCCCTGCCCCAGGGAAGGTAAAATAGATTTGGAAACCTCAGAGAGAGCATAATCTAGTGGTTCTAAAGACTTCTGCCATGGCTTTGGATTTTGCAAGAAAAACTTGTAGGAGGTACCTCATTAGAACAGCCTGCCCTTTAAGGTTCTAACTTGGGGGCACTAGAGTCATGCTGAGAATGTGATGAGAATGAAAACCCCCATGCTGGGTTGTTAGTTGGTTGTCAACTTGACACAATCTAGGGTCATCTGGGAGGATGGCTCTCAGCTGGGTGATTGCCTCCATCAGATTGGCCTATAGGCAGATCTTGTGGGGCCATTTTCTTGGTTAATGATTGATGTGAGAGGACCCAGCTCACCAGAGGCAGTGCCACACCTGGGCAGGTGGTCCTCAGTTGTGTAAAGCAGGCTGAGCAATGGGAGCAGCCAGTAAGCAGCTCTCCTCCTTGGTCTCTGCTTCAGTTCCTACCTTGGCTTCTTTAGATAATAAATTACAGTTTGTAAGCCAGATAAACCCTTCCCATCCCCAAATCGGCTTTGGCCAGTGTTTTATTGAAGCAAGAGAGAAACAAACTAGGACCATACCTGATCCTCACCCTTAGAGGATAAAATCCAAGAATGCATATCTTAGGGCCAAGGGTGTTGCTCAGTGGTAGAGCATATATCTTACATACACAAGGCCTTGGGTTCAGTCTCTAGAACCAGAAAGAAGAAGGGAGAAAGAAAGGGAGAGAGGGAGGGAAGTCTTTACAAGGAGATTTTAGAAAAGAGAAAATTAAGAAATCAAACCAATTTAAAAAAAGATAAAGACGTCAATCACTGCAGAAGCCATGGAAGGACCCCAAATTTCAGGGGTCACCTGTGCGGCCCCAGAGAAAGGAGAAGGTTAAAGACTCTTCCCAAGCTCTCTTGCTGCTCAAATGAAGACCCAGACAAGACTCTGGGAGCATGGCGTCCCCTGGTGGCCACTCACATTTAGTTCCCAAGTGCCTAAGGATGGCACCCAGCCAAGAGCAGGTTTCCTCCACCACAACTGGCACAGCACTGTAGCTCAGGGCCATACCACGGCTTTCTGTGAACTTGACTCGGGGGCAATAAGTACGAAATCAGAGGGCAAATGCAGGACACCCACAAGAAACTAAATAACTAAATAAAACTGCATCTTATGTATCTTAAAGTTCAGACCGGAAGAGAAAAACCATCCCAATCTGAAAAAACTGGAAACAGGACGCCCCTCACCCTTGAAATCTATTTCAGGAGAAAGCAAGATAAAATTGTAGACTACAGAGATGAGTTGGGTGGAGCTCAGGAGGATTGCAGCCATTTGGAAAAGCTCTTTGGAAAGAAATTCTGGGTAGATTTTTAGAGGAATAACTCTTGAGAAATTTAAATTTAAAAAAACCAGATTTTAAAATTTGTTGGGTTATTTAGAGCAGCCAGTATCTATCACAAATAAACCGCTTTATTCTCTCACACCGTCCCATGGTTTAAGTTATAAAATGGAAGTAAATGGACCCCAGGTTTCAGTCTCCCTGTGCCTACCCAATATCTATTGTTCACAAGCCTCTGTGCATTTATACTAAAATGGACCTGTGATGTCACCAAAAATCTATGTGGCCAGCAAGCCCTCTGCTTTTGTGAGCTGTGATTATTCTCTGATCTGCAGCATTAATCCCTATATCTGACTCTGGGTCTTTACTACTAATACCAATTAGAATTTGTGCTGCAGGTGATCTGTCCCACTCCAGTGAACCCTTAAATTACCCTGGCTGCCAGAGTCAGATAAACCAGTCTGACATTCTTCACACATCTTGAGCACAGGCTAGGATCTGAACAGGCAAGAGAGGTGGTTTAAGAAATTTTATATCAATGCGCAATTGTTAGACAAAGGTGCCAATTAATTTCTATAGACAAGTGTTTGAGCATGCCCTAAGTGGCCCTCCTTGAGTATCTGAGTTGCCTTCAAAGTTTCCTGAGTCCACACTTCCACAGGTTGCTCTAGAGCAGTATTTTAAAGTTCAGCCAAATGTTCTTGCCTGTACAGAGAAACAATAAAATCTGTTGATTTCATTTCTATCTCCAGGGATTCTAAAGACTTTAAACATATAAAATGCAGCCCTATGTCTGATCTGACTGTTGGGCATTAGGATTTCATAGAAGCATTTGCTGATCTTTCAGCCCCAACTTACACCCACAATCCAGCTTTCATACAAAGCTCCTGTTCATCTCTCCATGGTGTTGCAGGATATTTGTTTACACTATAAAGATGTGCCTCTGCCTAAGGAGCCACCTGATTGGTTTAATAAAGAGTTAAATAGCCAATAGCTAGGCAGAAGAAGATAGGTGGGACTTCTAGGCAGAGAGCAAACAACTGGGAGGAGGAATCTAGGCATGTGATTTCACCAGCAGACTCAGAACAAGTCAGATGTGCCATACTAAGAAGAGGTAACTGAGCCATGTGGCAGAATGTATATTAGAAAAATATGGGCTAAGTAAGTTATAAGAACTAATGGGGGGGAACCTAAGATAAGACCAAACTTTCATAATTAATAATAAGTCTCTGGGTCATTATTTGCAAACTAGGGGTCCAAAGAGTCAGACAAGGAAGTTTGCTGCAAATATCATTTAATGTGGAGGCTCAAATATCCAAACACAGGGCCTAAGAAGACTAAGAAAAGTCTGGACAAGAAGTCAGATGTGGCTTCCTAGTCCTGCAGTCTCTCAGGAGGGCCAGTTGCTTTGTTGACTTTAAATTTTTTAAATGCTAATGAACACAAACAATAGCTGCTGAGAGACATTGGACTATGGGAACTGCTAAATTAAACCAACCTATACATTTTAAGAATGCCTTAATTTCAGAATGAAAGTCAGAAAATATGGTGTATTAGGGGAGAGGTCTTGCTTTTGTTTCCACTTCCTGTTTCCTACAAAATGCTATGGATTTCTTAAAAATTAATAAAACCAGATTTGTTCAGGAGGACCTCCTAAAAATCTTGGCTACAGACATGAAGAAAATAAAAACAACAAAGACTACAGGACAGGTGGTGTATTTGCTGATTCCTTGACATGGGAACAGCTCTGAACCTGGATGAGACATGACAAATCTGATTGGCTTATTATCCTCATGACTTATTATTACATGCCATTCTTTCTTATGGCATGGATAGACATTTATTTACATAGTCCAAACAGACTGATAAAGTTAATAGATGCAATTTACCTGCTCAAATGTAGAACAAAAAAAATCATCTTTAGCTAACTTTTACACGCTGCACATTACATAGTTATGTTAAGAAAGATATGTATGTTACCTTTAAAAGTCTGTGTGATTTTATAAAGGAAAGGATCAGACACCAGTGAAGACAAGTAGTCTAGGTGATCCAGTCTCTCAGAATGTCTGTTGCAGTTTCCTCAAAAATCTGCATCCAGAACAACTTCAACGCTGCCAGGTGAGATGGTCCAGCCTCACAGACTCCTCCAGCCAGGACTCCAGATAAGCTCCACACTTTCCCATCACACAGAGACTAAACAAAAACTAATACAGCCAACTCTCCCAGACTTGACCATTCTCCCAATTGTCTCAGGGTCCCCTAGAGATGCCTTCACTCCCAGACAATGTGAAACAGTCTAAAGAACATGACATCCACATTCCCAGGAGGTGGGGTGGATAGTTTTTGGTGATCCAATGGGTTGTGGATGTTTATCCTCATTTAGGGGGTTGGTTGCAAGTTGTTATTGGCCATGGTCAGGAATAAAGCTGAGCAAAAGGAGATTAGATTCAGGGATCTCATTCTGAAAGGTAAAAGGGGTATGAAAGGGATGATTATTAGATCTACTTTTAAACTAAATAAGCAACTACTAGTCTTAAATATTTTACATTGGTATGGATTTCTGTAAATGGATACAAATTTAAGGTTATTTTTGTTATACTGTATATGTTTCTACTCTTGTTTAAGGTGTTTACCTATGCAGCTCATTTAAAATGTAATATATAATTAAGAAATACAGGTTAGTAGGCATCTCCAACAATCAAATTTGTAGCCATGTTAGGTATGCTTTCAAGGTCGAACAGAGATATATTTTAGATAGATAGGTGGCTTTCAAACACTGCAGAGACATACAGAATATGACATTTAAATGTTTTAATAACATAAGGCTTTTCATGAAAGTGAGATATGTCTGCTCCAGAGAACCCCAATTTACTTGAAGAAAGGAAAAAGATGATGGGCATCAAAGAACTTCCACATGGACTTTTCTTTTATTGTGGAAAAGTTAGCCACTGGGCAAGAAACTACCCTTGCTTCAATTGCTAACACGATGCTGTCTACACTGGACAAGTAGGGCCTCCACTGGTGGTGGAGGATGAGACATTACCTTCCAGATAAGGAAATGTCTCTGGATGAACAACAGTAGGGAGCTGTCATGTGTTGCAACTACAAAGGGACCCTAGAGAGGATCCACCTGCTGGCATCCACAGCCTCTATAGAGGGGGCAGCCAGCCCTCTAATTAGGAGCCTTCCCAGGTGAGCTTTGCCCCAACCACAATCTCCTAAGAATTCTCAGCCAGCTGGGGCATGAAGCCAAGACCCAGGAAAGAGTATGGGTCTGGAGAGCCAGAGGAGCAATTCTAGCACCAGGCCCGGGGACGTCTGAAGTACAGGAGCAAACCCAGTACCCCTCGTGGTTGATTAGGCAAAAACTTAAGTGGGTCAGACTCCTGAACAGGCCAGCCAAGCAGACCTGTCTTCCAGATCCTTGTAGACTTCAAGGGGCCCCCATGTCCTCAGCATCTGCTATTTCCTCACTGCATCCATCTGCCATAAACCAGCCTTTCCCTAAGAACCTCTGATCAACCTGGAAGGGTCCCCACCTGTTAAAATCCAGACCACAAGAGGGAGTGGGAACAAAAGACACCCACCTCAGAAGCTGAGCCCGCTTCCAGGCTAGCCCAAGAGCAGGGCGTGAAACAGGAGGGGTAAAAGACAACTCAGTAACCAGCGACTGACACTAAAGTGACGAGAGAGAGAGAGAGAGAGAGAGAGAGAGAGAGAGAGAGAGAGAGAGAGAGATCTGAGAGATCTGTCCCTCTTCCTGGAGAGCAAGAGAAAGCCATTGATCTGGTGGCCCAGGCATTACCCAAGCGCCCTCTCTCTTTCTGCCAGCACTCAGCAAGTCAGGCAAACCAGGGGCCTTCCGGTTGGAGGGTCCCTGCGCCTGTGGATTTTATGCTGCTCCTAGTCGCTGAGGAAGATCTGACATCAAACAGTAGGTCAGCATCACTGTTGCAGAATCTGCTTACATGATGCGTGGGTCGTACAAAGGCGGCGGGGCACCGATTAGCTCATCTCTAATTATACAGGATTTACTTTAGACAGCAAGTTTATTTTGGAGCTGCAATAAGACGCCAGCAGCGGTGAGGATGAGGGGGCGGAGCTCTGCCTTGGCCTTTAGAATATAATGGCTTGTTGTTACCATGGAAACCAGCACCCTGTGAATTCTCAGGCGCCTTATTCTATAATTATGAGATCTGATCAGAGGGGTGGGGATGGGATAATTTTCCCCCCTTATAAATTGTATTCAGTGGCTGAGAATAGAAGGGCCCAGAGAAGGAAGTCTATTATTAACCACCCGAAATGCATCCTTCAAGTTCTGGATGTGCGCAGAATGTCAGGGCGCAGCCAGGACCACCTCCCTCAGCGCTGCACACCAGTGGGACGGGCACAGCTGGATGCGGCAGCTGGGAGAGAGATTAGGCTGAATTCGAGCCTGCTCTTCTTGCCCATACCTGAGAAACTCACAGTTTACAAGATTTTCCCTTGATAAGGGATTGTGAGGGTCAGAGCTAAGGCCTGGAAGAAGATAGTAAAAAGCAGAGAAAGGACCCTTTCTCAATGAGGTCACACTGAGGTCCAGTCACCCCTCCCCCAAGCCCATCTTCTTCAGCGGTTAAGTTCAAACAGAGGGCAAGGGTCATATCAGACATAAGCAAGAAGCCCTGGTCAGATGTGGCCTCCCCATCACTGGCCCCTCATTGTTTAGGTTCCAAACTCTCCGGAAAGGTTGCCTGAAGCTGTCAGGATTGTGTGAGGTGTCTTTTCCTGAGGCAAGCACGCCCTCTGGCAGGCAGGCAGACATCAGCTTCTGTCTTCTCCCAGCTCTGATTCCTGGGGATTTCAACAGTGTGACAGACAAGGGAGGTGATACAGACCTTCTCTCCTGCCAGGGTCTTTACTTCTCTCCCCATCTTCCTCTCTCCCTCATCCCCAGATCTGGAATGCAGGTATCATCCCAGCCACTGTAGCCATCACACTTGTATCAAATGGGAAAACGTTTTTTTAAAGGAGAGGTAACATCACCCACAGCTGGGCTAACTCAGGAAAAGATAAGCTTGCTCTGGGAGAAAACCTCACTCTTATCAAAGTTCAACCACGGCGTTTCAGGCTCATACCGGGAACAGAAAGCGGGTGCTTGCAACAATGTTAACGTCCACCTGTGGAGCGTCTAAACCACTTCCAAACATTTCACTGAGGTTGTGTGCAGTTTTCCTGGAGTGAGCTCTTTCTGCATTAGTTGATTAGTAAGGAAGCCCTGGCATTTATGGAAAGTGTTTTTCTAAGGGCTTTTCTTTTTAAACGGGTAATAGTCTTTTAAAAACCGAAGCAAGCAGTATGAAGTGTGACACTAAAGTCACCAGAAGCTGTTTCTAAAGCTATTCAAATACTGCATCTGAAAAGAGTTCATCCAATTGCCCACAAAAGGCAGGAAATGAGGAAGAATAAAGACTGCTCCACGCTGCTCGTGACCGCAGTACCCTGTGGCTTCCAGTTAACAGTCCGCTCCGTAGTACCTGTGGCTGGGTGGGCTGCATGTGGCTGCAAGTGATGGAACTTGGAAAACAAGAGTAAATACGTTTGTCTCTTGCTGGGCACGGCAGCACGTGCCTGTAATACCAGCACCTGAGAGGATGAGGCAAGAGGATGACATGGTCAAGTTCAGCCTGAAATATATAGGGACAGTCTGTCTCAAAAATAAATAAATAGGAGGTGGAGAAACTGCTCAGTGGTTTAGACCACCTGGGGTCACAGCACCTACAACTTACAACTGTCTGGAACTCCAGTTCCAAGGAATCCAACACCCTCTTCTGGCCTCCAGAGACACCAGCATGCATGTGGTATACTTCATACATGTAGGTACTCATATATGTATATAGGTATATATGTATGCATATATATACACATACATATAAACATATATGTACATGTATTGCATGTGTGTATATGTGTGCACGTTTGTACATTGGATGTATATATACACCTGTATTATACATGCATACATGCCTCATAGCTACACGCACTGTAGATATACAGCATACAAGGAGGATATGGGGGAGCCTCAGAGACCCAGCTCACCGCTCTGCCTTCTCCATGACTTGGTCTCATCCTCAGGTTCCATCACTGTAGCTAGAGCACTGCTCTCTCAAGCTTCCACACAGTCACAAGTCGGAACATAGTCATGTAACCACCTCAGCGAGCAGTAGTTTTCAATAGGTCCCGGCCCACAGCTGCTGGGTACCATCCATTTGCGCTCTTTAAATCACCTGGTTACATTGTATAAATCCGGGTTTTTTTAACTCTTAACTATTTCCCCAGTGATCAAAAGTTTTACACAAACAACCTTTTAGGCCAAGTCAGCTTGTCTCTTGTGAAAGATTGGGGATCAAACATGTTCCATTTATGGAATCCAAAGGGATCCCAGCACTCGGGAGGCAGAGGCAGGTGGATTTCTGAGTTCAAGCCCAGCCTTGTCTACAATACAAGTTCCAGGACAGCCAGGGCTTCACAGAGAAACCTTGTCTTGAAAATCAGATAGATAGATAGATAGATAGATAGATAGATAGATAGATAGATAGATAGATAGATAGATAGATGATAGATAGATACATAGATAGATAGATAGATAGATAGATAGATAGATAGATAGATAGATAGATATTGAACAGTGAGTGACCAGGGGCATCTTCGCTTGGGAGCCTAGGGATCAGATGTCAAACATCTTTTACTTTCTTTTTTGTTCATTTTTGCTTTTGTTTGTTTGTTTGTTTGTTTTTCGAGGCAGGGTTTCTCTGTGTAGCTTTGGGGTCTGTCCTGGAACTTGCTCTGTAGATCAGGCTGAGCTTAAACTCACAGGGATCCGCTTGCCTCTGCCTCCCGAGTGCTGAGATTAAAGGCGTGTGCCACCACTGCCCGGCTCTTGCCTCTGTCCAGAGTTACCTTAACTGGAAAAGGCCACTTTTTTCAGTTCATGGTGAAGTAGGGTTGACTCACAGCCACAGAAAGACCAGAACCAAACCCAGAAAGAAAGAACCACATGTCCTGAGCACTTGTATTAGAAACTGAGAGCTGTGGGAGTTTCTAACTTCCCCTTCAAGACCCAGTTACACAAAATTAACACAAAACAAACAAACAAACAAAAACCCCTCAAGGACCCACCACTTGGGTTCCGGTATCACCTCGTCAATCCAACATTGGAAGTGTCATGCGCTCACTGCATGGCTATTAGCAGGGCACTTGGGAGAGACGTCCCTACCTGCAAGCAGCCACCGTTCCGGAGACCCGGAGCTGGGTTAGATGTGCAGGCAGCTGCGGGACAAGTGGAGCAAGAGCGCAGAGACTCCGAAGTGGAACAGCAAGGCAGACCCTGGAACCTGGCCCACAAACGCATCCACACAGGGAAGCGGTGACTGAAAAGGAGCCAAGAGCAGAGACGTCTGTGGTCTCAACACAGGGCTGGGGACTCCATGACCTACCACAGTGAAGGTGAAGGAGATATAACCGTAGTTGGGAAGAAATATCACCTGAACTGCAGCCAGAACTCCGCTCAGGTCCCAGGTCCATGTGACTTCTGTCGAAAGAGTTCAGATGAGTCATAGGGCGTGGTATAGAGGTCAGAGTGCACCACACAGCATGGCAGAGTACACTCTCAAGGGTGAGGGTGGATGATAGTCAATAACCCCACTGTGTTGCTGTGTTTTCAGGCAGGCTTTATACTGCTTCTAAAGTCTCTAAAACACACAGCCTTTCTCGAGGGGCCTTGTCAGTGCAGGTGGTTTGGTTGGGCTCCTAAGGACAAGGCCGTGTTCTGGCATTGCTTCTTACCAGAAAATCTCCTGTGGCAAGATAATCTAGTAGAGTTTAAGGCTCCAGGGCTGGGGTTAGGTAGCTCTCTATTGACGATTTTCCAAGCAAGTCAGAATACCAACATCACCTCTTGGGACCAGAGAAGCCCCATTCCTCTGACCAGAGCCAGAGCCCTGGAGTTCAACCCTTGTTGCTGCAGGCTGTTGACTGTGAAGGGAGACTACAGCTCAATGTCCTCCAGCCCTGCTGTTATCCATTGTTGCTGCAGACTGTTGATTGTGGAGGGCAGATACACAGACCCGATGTCCTCCAGCCCTGATGATATCCTACTAGCTAACAAGAAGACTAGCACAAAGCAGACTAACTGGAAACAGAAGGGTTATAGCATCGATGCCAGCACTGACTAAAGAGCTAGGGCAGTGACTCAGTCCATAAAATGTTTGCCACCCATGCATGAGGACCTAAATGCTGGGTGTGGGGCACACCTGGAACCCCAAAGCCAGGGAGGCAGAAACAGAGGGATCCCTGGAACTTCCTGGCTAGCCAGTCTAGTCCAAACAAGTGCCAGGTTCAATGAGAGATGATCCAAAAATCTAAGTGGAGAGTGACTGAGAAAGACTGTTGTGTGTGGTTTTTTTTTATTCTTTTGACTTTTAGGGGGCCCACTGCCCAGTTCCCAAATAAGTCACAAACGGAGGCTTATTCTTAGTTATGAATGACCAGCCTTAGCTTGGCTAGTTTCTTGCCAGCTGTTCTTAAATTATCCTGACACCCTTTGGCCTTGGGGCTTTTATCTTTCTCTATTCCTGTATACCCTTCCTGTCCTTCTTACTCCGGGTCTGGCTGGGTGGCAGGGGGACTGGGTGCCCCCTGGTGTCCTCCTCCTCCTGTCCTCTCATTGCTCCTCTTCCCAGACTTCTCCTCCTATTTATGCTCTCTGCCTGCCAGCCCAGCCTATCCTTGCTCCCGCCTCGCTGTTGGCCGTTCTGCTCTTTATTAGACCATCGGGGGATTTAGACAGGCAAAGAATCACAGCTTCAGTGTCAAACAAATGCAGCACAAACAAAAGCCACACACCTGAAAATAATATTCCCCAACAACAGACACCCAACATCACTGTCTGGCTTCCACATTTGTGCTCATACCTACACACACACCACACACTCTCTCATACATACACACACACTCACACACTCTCACACACATACATTCTCACACATACTTGCACACACACATTCTCCTCTTTCTTTCACACTCTTTCTCTCTCACACACATACATGCTTTCACATACAAATATTCTCTCTCACACACACATACACTCACACACATATATTCACATACACATTATCCTCTCTCTCACACACACACACTCCCTCACACATACATGCATTAACACACATTATCCTCTCTCACACACAAACTCACACTCACATACACTCACACACATATATTAACACACATTATCCCCTCTCTCTCTCCCTCACACACACACACACCACCCTTTTCTTCCTGATAGCGTGATTCAACCATGAATGAATCAATGTGGCCACCAGTAGCTTCTGAGTTTTCAACCCAGCAGCCACTTAAGAGAGACACTGACTAAAGCTGTCTCTAGTACAAAGTCAGGGGACAGCAGAGGGGTCCATCAGCCTAGCCCAGTCACATGTTCAAGGGAGGATACACAGGTTTGTCCTGGTAGGCCAAGCCAGCTGAAGCACGTGAAAGGAGAGAAACACCATAGCCTGTTGAGCTGATGAAGAGAGCGTGTCTCCATGGCAACAGTCATCTGCAAGCTCCATGGCTGAGCACAGCTGTCACTCACAGGGCCTTGCTCACTTGTTTTTAGAGCCTCCGTGTGTCTCTTCAACCAAGAAAGAGGCTGTCTGCCTGCAGCTCCAGATCACAGGTGTGAGCCTTGTCCTTGATCGGAGAAGACAGTATCTCCATTGTGTGTAGACAGAGCAAGAGGGACCCGATAGGCCAGAGGGAGATTGCACCCTGACAAGCCTGGTTAGTTCCTTTGCATAACGCTGCCTTCACACTTCTTAGGGCAGGATGGTTGCACATTGCATCAGCAGTACAGTAGTGGCCTTGGTTCAAATCCCAGCCCCAGGGGCTTCTGGACAATAGCAGTGTCCTCTGTAAGTCTGTGGGGGAGGCTGGGGTTTAGTTTCTGGAGGTTTATCCTTGAGCTTAATCATCCCCCTTCCTCCAAGATTCTTTGACCTACCCACTACCCTCTACATAAACCTCTCTACTCAGCTGCAGTGACATGTGGCCCACATGTTGTCACAGACTGCGGTGACGTCCATCTGTGAACTCTTCCTATGTCTGCTACAAACAGAAGGCAATTAACAAGAGGCAACCATAACTCACAACCAGTGAGTTATGCCTTGCTTTGGGAAATTCACAAAGCACAATGGACATGCAAACCAGCCTTGTGGGCTCATCATGAAGAGGAAGTCACTGTTGTCTGGAATGTCCAGAGAGACTTCAGATGAGAGACTGCCGTGTGGGGGTGGGAGGGGATGTGTAAGAAGATGCACACTGAGTTCCTTATTACGTCTGTGTTTAGAGAGTCACCACCACCAGCACCTCTGCATGCAACTGCTCTTTACTGGGTGTGCACTGCATACAGCAGTCAGCTGTGCCCAGCCTTTTGACATTGCTTATGTAACCTTGGAATAAAGGATGGAAAATAAGAGATGCTGCCATCTGCTTTACAGACCATCAACCCAAACCTAGGCAACCTGTGCAACAGGACACAGGCTTCTAGGGGGCGCACATTCAAGAACCACACAATCGAGTTACCAAAAAATCATTAAAATTTCTGATAATGCCTTAAATAAAGACATACGCACGGACATGCGTGTTGTGTTGACCCATAATCATGGATCTCTTCATCACTGCTATCCGGAATTTCACGTTGGGCTTCCTCTTCCCTTCTGTATTTTCCTGACGCACACAAGTGAACATCAGCCCAAATGGGGCAGTCTTCAGGTCTTCCCAGTCGTCATCTTCAGGGTCCCCACGCAGACCTCTTCTGGAACCTGAGCCACACTTCACACATCCTTTAGATGTTTTTACACGGTGTTTTGTTTTCTATATGAATCCATGAAGACATATAATGCTACATGTTTAATGACCACATTTCACTACTAGTAGGATGTAAGTGATTTCTGACATGCTGCTACTGGCAGCCATTGGCGTCCTTGTCCATGTGTAGATATACACACATGTGTATATATATGACTAATCCGAACCATGATATGATAAGTCCTGAAATGATTTTTGCCTCAGGGGAGAATTGCTGAGTTATAGGGCATGCCACTTTCTACTTTGCAGAGAACATGCTTCTAAAATGATTTTAATAGCATCGAGAGGAACTTTTCAGATGTCAAAACAGATGCTATGAAATAATATAGGAAAGATGAGATAAAAGAAAGTTGGTTATTAATCCAAAATTTGACAAGCATTTAAAAAGCCTAATCTCACTTATGAATATAGATATAAAACTCATAAATGAAATATAAGCAATTCAAACTTAAAAGTGCATAATAACACACCATTACCAAGATGCCTTTACTCTGGGGATGCAAGCCTGAAAATTAAGAAAAATGTATGTAATTTACAAAATGAGTCAAAACATAAAAATAGATGAACGTCTGTCTTAATCAGAACAGAAAAGATACTAAGAATATTCCGAGTTGATTCCTCTTTAAGAAGCCGCTTCCTGAACCAACACTAGGAGCACAGGTTCCTAACAGGATGAAAAATGTCCACATTAGCTAAATTAAGAACAAGAAAAGATTACTTCAAATATACCCAGATGAGCTCTGGGGTTTCTAGTCCATATACTTTTAGAGAAAATGAGGTGTAAATATTAGAACAAGGCAAAAATTAGAAAAGATATTTTTGTAGAATTCCAAATGATTTTTCACTTAGGAAACCTAAGACTTTATAAAACCCGGGATTGTAAGTCACTCCTGAGTCACACTGCGGAAAGTCAAGAGCTGTGCCTGTCAGCATGCACAGTGGCAATGACACCACCCCACAGTGTTGGTATGGGGTCTGCAGTAAAGCAAGAGAGTACACGGACGAAGGTACTAGTGAGCCACGCTGTCTGTAAAACGTTAGCTTTTACACAAGCAGCATGGAATGGTTAAAGGAGGGGCTCACTTCACCTCCCAGCTCTGAGATAGCTTGGACATAACAGAGAGGCCCGCTTACATCACTTCTTTCTCTTTGCCTTGTTCTTCTTCCTTTATCTCTGCAGACGCAGACATCTGAATCCAAGGCCTGAACTACACGTTGAATCTAGCATCACTGTAGATAAAACCTTTGTTGCTGCCAGGCCAGCTTTCAGCAGCCCACGACCTGAAGGGAAGGCGTGGAGTAGGCGAACTAATAACTCACATCATCGACTTTTTATCGGAGGGAGTAAAACTTAATTCTCCAGGGCCAGTGAAAAGGGGAAACATGCACACACACACACACACACACACACACACACACACACACACCCCTTCAGTATGTCAGGGTCTCCCACTTATTTCTCCCATTACCTCTTTCCTGGTGTTCTTTCTTCTGTAAAACTTTATTTTTTTTTCCTTACAACTTTCATACCCCAAGAAAATCTTGCAAGCAGTATAAAAATTACAATGGTATTGCATTCTATTTTTAAATGAATGCTTATGGTGAATACAAGTAAAATAAACAATGTTTCTCATTTTCCTCACAGGTGAAAAACAAATTATCCCCAAGGACCCCCCCCCCACATTCATGTCTAAGCAACTTAATGTAAATTAACAAAGTGGGAGCAAGCGAGGGATTTTTCTCAGCTAGTTCTTTTACTGGCAGGCTGTATTTTGTGGTTACAAAAAAAGATCAGTCACTTTATTACTGATCTCAAAAGGTAATCTTTTAAAACTCCTTAAAATAATCACAAATCTAAGCATTTATAATTGAAAACAATCGGTTGTTCCCACCCTAAATCCTCAGGTTGCAGACCCATTCATCAGCAGTTTTTTATTAAATTGTATCAGGAAGCTGAGGGCAGAAATAGGCACAAGGAATTAAACATCACCTTGGATCATCAACCCGTCTTAGCAAGAAGGGTACATCAGCCAGCAATAGCTGGGCTGCCATTGTTTTTTACCTCAGTGAGTCCCTCATTCAATTATTAAAAATGTGTCTTTCTAAACTTTAAATTGTTCCCCAAGATTTTCTATATCAAAGCCATTAGCAAAGTCATCTTAACCTAACTTTACTAACAATCCTACGTGTCTAAATTCTGAGGGTGGTGGCTGAATTATTAATCTGCTCCAGCAGCAATGCTTGGGAAGAGTCAATGGCTGTTATTGTAAGTACCAGTAACACTGCCCAGTGAGGGGCTAGAAACTCCAAGAGTTTTCATACAGCGTGTAGACTGTGAGGAGTGTGGTGACCGCGAGGGCAATAAGCAGAGCTGTGCTCAATAACAGTGCAGCATGAATTTTAATAGGTATTAACAATAAAACCAGGAGTCAGATATTAGGGGGTGAAAGCTAAGCGATCAGAGAAGCAGAGAAGCCAGCCACTAGAAACCTTTTATCTCTACCAATGCTCAGATCAAAGGGGCAATCCTGTCCTCAGACTTCATCCTCAGACGGCATCCTCAGATAGCATCCTCAGACAGCATCCTCAGACTGTCTCTGTCTCCACCAAACCTCAGAGCTCTTGTCTCCTCCCACCTTATATTCCTTTCTCCACCCAGCCATATCCCTTCCTGTGTCCACCTCCCTAGTGTTGGGATTAAAGACATGGGACTCCCAAGAACTGGGATTAAAGGTGTGAGCCACAACCGCCAGGTCTCTAGTGGCTTAGCTCTGCACTCTGATCTTCAGGCAAACTTTATTTGTTAAAACATAAACAAAATATTTCTACATAACAGTGTGAGGTCCTCAGGGATTTGCCTCTTCAAGGCTCACCCAGACTGGTTTTCCTGACTGCCCAACCGCGTCCTGAGTTCCAAATCTGTTTGCTGTTCTTCTTGCATGGCCCCCGGCAAACTTTCATCTCTTGTGGTCATATAAAGATACTGCTTTTTGTTTCTTGCCTATTTAAAGTAGAAAGCAGCCTGCTTATCCATCTAACTACTGAAACAAGAGAATTCACCTGTGGTGCAGCAAATGAAAGACATGCCATTGTCAGCAGGCAAGTCTATCCTAAGTGGCTCTTTCCAGCAGCACCAGACATGAGCAGCCATTGTGCCGAGGATTGAGGGGTCAGCTGTTCACTTCCCAAGGGGGTTCTATAGGCTGAGGTGTTGAGTCTCTGAGCCCTAGATCCCTCACCTCTGCCAGAAAAAAAAAAGAAAAAGAAAAAGAAAGAAAGCAATGGGAAGATAATATAGAAAAGCAGGTGGCGAGCTAAGATATGTTCACTACATGTCCATAGAAAGGGATTGACTGGCAACACTATTTTTAATCAATGAAATAACATATAACTAAAATTAAAAGCAGGAAAAAGAACATGAAGAGATCCCAAATGGACAATAACATAGGAGGTATTATCCAACTTGAAAGCAGTCAGAGAACAAAAATGTTCCTGACGTATAATTTTCTCTGATAATAGGTGATGACAAGACCCAGGACTGCACATTCTCACAAAATGTTAGTGGGAAAAACTCATATAGCTCTTTCGCTTGGTTGGTTTTAGGTTATTTGAGACATACAGGAGCTCCCTGTACAGTGTTGAACTCTCGGTCCTTCTGCCTCGGCCTCCCCAATGTTGGGGTTACAGGCCAGAGCAGCCATGGCTCCTGGGTGACTCACTCGGCGGTAGACCCGAAACCCATAACATGAGAATAGTATGTGAATGCTCCTTCCAGGAAGACCGCGCCACTGTGTGAACAAAGGGGCTTTGATCTTCTTTATTGTCCACCTGGAAAAGGAGCTGGCCAAGCTCACCATAGCCATCATGCGGCCACGGAAGAGCCCGTGCTGGATTCCCAGAAGCTGACGTCGGGGGAGGATGGGCCTGGAACCCAGGTCAGCAAAGGCCTGTGTGGGCTGTCACCAGGTTGCTCACCCTCCCCACAAGGTCAGCCTAGGCTCCAGGGGCACAGTTTGTTTTCTGCTGCTGTGATAAACAATGACCAAATGATTTTAATTAAAACTTCAGGGGGGAAAAGGCTTTATTTAACTTTCAGGTTAGAAGCCATCAACGACGGAAGCCAAGACAAGAGTTCAAGGCAGGAGCCTGGAAGCAGGAACCGAAGCCGAGGCCCTGGAGCGCTGGGGTGCTGCTTACAGGCGTGCCCTTGTCTTGCTCAGCCTGCTTTCTTATTTGACCCAAGATCACCTGCCTAGGTCAGGCACAGCCCACAGGGAGCTGAGCCCTCCCACATCAGCTAGTAATGAAGAAAATGCCCCACATAGATGCCCACAGGACAACCTGACGAAGGCAAGTCTTCAATTAGCATTCCTGCTTCCCATTCTCACCGCTGAACAGGTTTGCCAGACAGAAACCTAACAGAGAAATAACGGAACTGACAGATGTCATGACTCAGATAAACTTAAGAGATATCTATAGAACCATCTACCCAAACATAAAAGAATATACCTTCTTCTCAGCACCTCATGGAACCGTCTCAAAAATTGGCCACATACTAGGTAACAAAACAAACCTCCACAGATGCAAAAAAAATTATAATAACCCTGTGTATCTTATCAGATCATCATGGCTTAAAATTAGAATTCAACAGCAATACTAATTTCAGAAAGCCTACAAACACATGGAAATTAAACAATGCTCACCTGAATCACCAGTAGGTCAAGGAAGAAATTAAAGACTTCCTAAAATTCAGTGAAAATGACCTCACAACATACCCAAATTTATGGGACACAATGAGAACAGTGTTAAGAGGAAAGTTCATAGCACTAAATGCCTATATAAAAAAGCTGGAAAAATCCCACACTAGTGAGTTAACAGAACACCTGAAAACTCTAGAACAAAAAGAAGCAAACTCACCCCGGAGGACTAGATGGCAGGAAATAATCAAATTGAGAGCTTAAATCAACAAAATTGAAACAAACAAAAAAAAAATACAAAGAATCAATGAGACAAAGAGTTGGTTCTTTGAGAAAAACAACAAAATACACAAACCTCTATCCAAATTAACCAAAAGGCAAAGAGAGAATATCCAAATTAACAAAATCAGAAATGAAAAATAGGGACATAACAACAGATACAGAGGAAATCCAAAGGATCATCAGGTCATACTTCAAAAACTTATACTCCAAAAAATTGGAAAACTTAAATGAAATGGGTAATTTTCTGGATAAATATCACTTACCAAAATTAAATCAAGATGAGATAAGCAAATTAAACATACATGTAGCTGCAAAAGAAACAGAAACAGTCATCAAAAGTCTCCCAACCAAAAAAATCCCAGGACCAGATGGTTTCAGCACAAAATGCTACAAGATTTTCAAAGAAGAACTAATACCAATACTCCTCAAATTATTCCACACAATAGAAACAGAAGAAACATTGCCCAACTCTTTATACGAGGCCATAATTACCCTGATACCCAAACCACAGAAAGACATTACTAAAAAAGAGAATTATTGACCAATCTCACTCATGAACATTGATGCAAAAATACTCAATAAAATACTGGCAAACTGAATCCAAGAACACATCAGAAAAATCATCCACCATGACCAAGTAGGCTTCACCCCAGAGATGCAGGGATGGTTCAGTATGTGAAAATCTGTCAAAGTAATCCCCCTATAAGCAAATTGAAAAAAAATTGCACGATCATCTCATTAGATGCTGGAAAAAAAAAACTTTGACAAAATATAACGTCCCTTCACGATAAAGTCTTAGAGAGAGCAGGAGCATACCTAAACATAATTAAGGCAATATACAGCAAGCCAACAGCCAACATCAAACTAAATGGAGAGAAACTCCCAGCAATCCCAGTGAAATCAGGAACAAGACAAGGTTGTCCACTCTCTCCATATCTATTCAATATAGTACTTCAGGTTCTAGCTAGAGCCACAAGACAACAAAAGGAGATCAAGGGGATACAAATTGGAAAAGAAAAAGTCTAACTCTCACTGTTTGCTGATGATATGAAAGTTTACATAAGTGACTGCAAAACTTCTACCAAGGAACTTATACAACTCATAAACACCTTCAGTAATGTAGCAGGATACAAAATTAACTCAAAAAAAAATCAGTAGCCCTCCTATATACAGATGATAAAAAGGCTGAGAAAGAAATCAGAGAAACATCACCCTTCACAATAGACACAAATAACATAAAATATCTTTGAGTAACTCTAACCAAACAAATGCAAGACCTGTATGCCCAGAACTTTAAATCTTTGAAAAAAGAAATTGAAGAAGATACCAGAAAATGAAAAGATCTTTCATGCTCTTAGGTAGATAGAATTAACACAGTAAAAATGGCAGTCTTACCAAAAGCAATCTACAGATTCAATGCAATGCCCATCAAAATCCCAGCAAAACTCTTCAAAGACCTTGAAAGAACGGTACTCAACTTCATACGGAAAAGCAAAAAAAAAAAAAAAAAAAAGAATAGCAAAAACAATCCTATACAATAAAGGAACTTCTGGAGGCATCATAATCCCTGACTTCAAACTCTACTACAGAGCTACAGTACTGAAAATAGCCTGGTACTGGCATAAGAACAGACAGGAGGACCAATGGAATCAGATAGGAGACACAGATATCATTTCACACACCTACAAACACCTGATTTTTGACAAAGGAGCAAAGTATATAAAATGGAAAAAAGAAAACATATTCAACAAATGGTGCTTGTATAACTGGATATCAACATGTAGAAGAATGCAAATAGATACATATCTGTCACCACACACAAAATTCAAGTCCAAATGGATCAAAGACCTCAACATAAAACCAACCACACTTAACCTCATAGAAAAGAAAGTGGGAAGTACACTTGAATACATTGGCACAGGGAACCACTTCCTAAATATAGCACCAGTAGCACAGACACTGAGAGGAACAATTAATAAATGGGACCTCCTGAAACTGAAAAGCTTCTGTAAAGCAAAGGACACAGTAGACAAGACAAAATGACAGCCTACAGAATGGGAAAAGATCTTCACCAACCCCACATTGGACAGAGGGCTGATCTCCAAAATATATTTTAAAAACTCAAGAAATTGGTCATCAAAAGAACAAATAATCCAATAAAAAATGGGGAACAGACCTAAACTGAGAACTTAACAACAGAGGAATATAAAATGGCTGAAAGACACTTGAGGAAATGGCTAACATCCTTAGTCATCAGATAAATGCAAATCAAAACAGCTCTGAAATTCCATCTTACACTTGTAAAAATGGCCAAGATCAAAAACACTGATGGCAACTTATGCTGGAGAGGTTGTGGGGTAAAGGGAACATTCCTCCATTGCTGGGGGGAGTGCAAACTGGTACAGCCACTTTGGAAAGCATAGAGATTTTTCAGAAAATTAGGAAATAGACTACTTCAAGACCCAACAATACCACTTTTGGGTATGTACCCAAAGGATGCTCAATCATACCACAAGGACATGTGCTCAACTATGTTCATAGCAACACTATTTGTCATAGCCAGAACCTGGAAACAACCTACATGCCCCTCAACCAAAGAGTGGATAAAGAAGATGTGGTACATTTACACAATGGAGTACTACACAGCAGAAAAAAATAATTATATATTGAAATTTTCAAGCAAATGGATAGATCTAGAAAATATCATATTGAGTGAGGTAACCCAGACCCAGAAAGACAAACATATTATATACCCACTCATAAGTGGCTTTTACACATAAAGAAAAACCAGCCTATAATTCATAATCACAGAGAACCTAGACAACAATGAGGACCCTAAGAGAGACATATATGGATCTAATCTACATGGGAAGTAGAAAAAGACAAGATCTCTAAGTAAATTGGGAGCATGGGGACCATGGAAGAAGGTTGAAGGGGAGGGGGAAGGAAAGGAGGGGAGTGAAGAAAAATATGAAAACAATTTTTTAAAAAATCCTTCTTCTCAAGTACATTTGAGTTTGTGTCAAGTTGACAAAAAATAAAAAATAAAAAAATAAACCAGCCAGCAAAGGAACACTGGAAAATTGCAAAATATTATGCCAAACCTGTTTTCTTAATTAGGCTTGATTTGGCTTACTGCACCAGTGGAGAAGCCTGCTGTGGGGGATTCAAAATATGCATCAGCTGCCTTCCAGTCTTCCTGGATGTGTCGGGGGTCTCGAGTCACTTTCCAGCTCTGCCAGCGCTCCACACAGACTAATTCTCCAGAATCAGCAGGGGACTGGAGAAATGACTCGAGAGCTAAGAGTTCTGGTGGCTTTTCCAGAGGACCCAGTTTCTATTCCCAGCACCCATATGGCAGCTTAAAACCATCTATAACTCCAGTTCCAGGAGATCCAGTGCCCTCTTCTGTCTCAGCAAGGACTATACATGTGGTGCACAGACATACATGCAGGCCAAACACCCGTCTCCATAAAGTATTTTTTTTTTAATTTCAAAAAGAATTAATGAGATTTTAAGTCTAATAAATTGTTTTTATCTTATGACGTTGAATTTGTTCTCTTCTTAAGGGCAATTTTCCTTGAACTTCAACTGAAGTGATACTCGGTATTTTGTAACAGGACTGCAGCCATTTTGTGAAGGAACACAGGTACCTTCATAACAACTGTGCAGACTGCTCATACTATCTTTGAATGGATCAGGTAAAACCTTAATTATAAAGACGATGCTGCCTAGATAATACTTTCCTTGCCTCTGGGATATGTGTTTTTCACAGGGCAGTTAACCTCCTAATTGCTTGGACATGCATCAACTCCACCATGAGTTGTATGCTCCTATGACACTACATACACTGAGTTTAATTATTACTCAAATGCGTGTTTAAAGGTTTCATTCCAGCCAGCACTGAAACAAAAATCATAATGTACTTCCACAGCTATGAAAGCAGAACAGCAGAGTGCAGATTTAACATCGCTGAGGCGACCACTCTTCACTGGAAGAGCAAGCAGCAAGATGACCTTTCTTCAGAAACAAGCAAGCGTTAAATGAGATTGCAGGAATAAGATGCCTGAAAGGGGCCAAAGACTCTGTTAATGTAAAAGGACTACGTCACAGAGAACGCAACAATTGTGGCGAGCAGCTGCCATGGTTTGTAAGGATTTGAGGTTCTTCCCTTGGGTTCATGTGTTACATGCTTGGCCCCCAGCATGGTGTCTTTGTAGGGTGAAAGGAGCCAAGAAAAATCACCCTGACTTGCCTCCAGGACAAGGACTTGAAATTGCACTAATCCCTGAGCTTTCCCCAGAGTCAGGCTGCAGAATCCCACCAATCCCTGAACTAGAAATGCCACCAATCCCTGAGCACAGACTCCCACCAATTCCTGAGCACAGACTCCCACCAATCCCTGAGAATGAAGTCCCACCAATCCCTGAGCACAGAATCCCACCAATCCCTGAGCACAGAATCCCACCAATCCCTGAGAATGAAATGCCACCAATCCCTGAGCTTGCCCCAGAATCAAAACACAAAAAATCCACCAATTTCAAGCCACCCTGGAAAGCTCTGACCCCCCAAGAAATCCTATATAAGGTCTGTACCCTATTCCGTTGGCTGCTGTTTCTTACCCAGGACAGCCACCCTCCTGGTTTGTTCCTTCCCAACAAATCTCTTGAGTGAGGTTTGTTGTGCAGTGGGGTGTGACATTTTCACTGGAGCAGAGCACAGTTGTGACAACTTTCACCAGAGCAGAGTGGTGTAGAGCAGGGCAGAACCGTAACACTTCCCAGGGGGAATTTCCCGTCACGGAACAGAGCTGTTACACTCTGGAGGACCTGTGCAAAGCTGTAACACTTCTCCAGGGCAGAGCAGACCTGTGACAACTTCTCTGGGGGAACCCAACCTGCTGGAAACCTTTAGAGCAGGGCTGTAAGCTCCTAAGCTTACCTGGTATTCCTTTGGTTCCTGACTTTGTGGTTTTCCTTGGCTCCTGACTGACAGGATACCTTTCTTTCCAAGCCACAATGCCTACAGACTTGACAGGTAGTAGGATCTTTAGGACACGGAATGCAGTGGAAAGTGCCACCTGGGGGGTGGGGTGAGTGGCTCATATCACATAAGAGAACAATCCTGCTCCTCAGCCTGACCACGGTGATTATATACCGACAAAAATATTTTAAAGCAGCCCTCTCCGCCCTTTCTGTCATTTCTTCTTCACTATCATAAACAATGAGGCACAAACAGTCAACGACGCTTATATTCAAGGAACTATAATCTCTTTGTTAACATGGAAAGACATCTTCATAAATTTTGAGTGATTTTTTTTCAGGAACACATACACTAAAAATGGAACAATTCAGAGAAAATTATCATAGCCCTGCATTTGGATAGCATGGGATCTTGTCAAGAGCTCTGTGCATTTTCTGTTTTGAATCTGTGAGTTTATGCCACGAGCTTTCACGGCACGCCTGTGCTTTGTGTGTGTTTCCCGTAAGGGTGCCATGATTTAAAGGCCTCAAGTGTGTGTGCCCTCTCACTTCTCGGTGCTCTGCCACACACGAGCCACAGAAGCCAAAACGTCCTACTTAAAGGAAGGTGGCTTCTCCTTCCTTAGCGATCTTCTGGGCCCGGGTTATTTTTACAGTGTGTTATTTTACTTATAAACAGAATAAAAAGACAAAGGGCTCAGCTTTCCTCTTAAAAACAGAGTGGACCCTAATGCATAGGGTGAGCTCTGAGTCGTTACAATGCATCAGTGTAGGCTCCTGAGTCGTCACCGACTTGAAGTTAGATTATGGGGCCATGGTGCATCAGGACATCCAGTGAGGCCATTTCCCCCAAAATCAAGCTCCACAAGGGATCCAACTCCCTCGGGTACAATTTTTTCCTACTATACAATTACCAACTATTGCAAAAATGAGCTATGTATTGGGCTGAAAAATTAGAATCAATTTGGACAAGCCACAGGTCACGAGGAGTCGGGGATCAAGACAGCAAAGCTGACTTCATAGCTTTGGTTTCGCTCCCTGATTTACCAGCTGATATTTGAAGGTAGCAATGTCTCAAACATGATAGAGATCAATTAAAGCATATACAGTTAATGTGTGCCAGCTGCCCAGTGATGCTCCCAAGATTCCCCTGGGGCCTGAAACTGAGAGGAATGTTCTGGAACCTATGATGAGAGAGCAGCAGTCAGGCCAGGTGGGGTGGGGACAGCTTCAGTTAGACCAAGTGAGTTGGGCACAGCAGTCAGGCCTTGTGAAGCGATCACTTCTGTTCTTTCCCCCCAATAGTAGTGGAGATGTTAGAGGATTGGGGGTCCCACTCATTCTGACCCAGACATAAGAAAAGAACATTTTAAGACAGGTTTGGTGGCAGTCAGAGGGGCTTGCCTGCTTGGACCAGGGAAACCCTCCGGGGGATGGTGTAGATGCTTCAGCTGTGGGGCTGTGGGATGCAGGCTCTGCAGATCCACTTATCTGTAGCCTGGACCTTCCCGTGCCTTGTGAAGAGGAATCCCAGGTCTTTGACCCCATAGTGATGTGGGCAATGTGACATGTTTTCCCGACCCTGGGTTCTGCCTCCTTGGGCTCACAGCTGAACTACACATCCCTGCTCCTCAGCAATGGGTTTTCCTTTTGTGCTGGGCCCTGAGCTGCAGGAATTGAGTGCAGTGGGAAGGCAGTACTTCCTCATCTAGCCTTGAATCTCTCCCCATTTCACCGTCCGTCCTCCCTTCCTCTTCCAGGGAAGACCCAAAGGCCTGGTGCTAATGACAGTACCACAGAACAGTGGTGGGAAGCCTGATTCTGAGTCCCTAAACGAGTGCAGAACAACCATTCTCTTCCTTCCGGATGGCCTGCACTGAGAAAGAGAGAGCCCTTGCTGCTGGTCATTGCAACACGCACCACCAATCCCTGCTCCTGTACCCAACCACTTGTTACAAGAAATGAAAGCAGCCTATCCAAGGAATAGAGCCAAGAACAGGCTGGGTAGGTGAAGCTGGTTCTCTCTCTCTCTCTCTCTCTCTCATAAGCAATATTTAGCTTACAACTGTGTTTACATCATTTAAATGAGGATATAAATTACTGACTTAAAGGGAGGTGTAGGCTAACAAGAAAAATAGACGCAAACACAGATGAGCACAGGACACGTGACCAGAGACTTGCTTTGCTCGTTCTGACTGGGGGAATGGTGTCCCACAAGGCACAGAAAGCTCAGGAATAGACTCGCCTTTCTCTTTCTCAGATGTAGGAAGATATTTTAAACTGTAAATGGTAGCAGGCTGGAACACAGGACTGCGCCAGCTCGGGCAGAACCTTCGTGCAGGCAGATATCCTCAAAGTGCTTTTTCTGGAGCCATTCTGGAAACTGTCTTTCATATTCTCACCTTGCTAAAATGAGACACTTGGCTGACATCTGGTGGATTAGTGTCAAAATAATTCGTCAAGAGCAGATTCCGTAGCTGCAAAGCTATAGCCCCTCCTTACGCGCACTTTGCTCTGCACACATTGTGTGCAGTTCATGCTTCAGATCTTCCTTCCCGAGCATCCACTGACTGTCCCAGACGCACAGATCCAGCTCCTGAAACTGACTCCACCCCACGTGAGCTCTCTCTCTTCTCACTCTCTATCTCATCTCTCTCTCTCTCTCTCTGCCTCTGTCTTTCTTGCTCTGTGTGTCTGTGTGTCTGTCTCCCTGTCTCTGTGTGTATGTCTCTGTCTCTGTCTTTCTTTGTGTGTGTGTGTGTGTGTGTGTGTGTGTGTGTGTGTGTATTTTCCTGTTCTAAATATTTCTCCCCTCAGAACAACAATTCTCTAACTCCGTGTTTTGTTTTTAACTCGTGTGCAGGCACATGCCACAACAGGCATGTGGAGGTGTGGGGACAACAGTTCTCTCCTCCCACTGTGGGTTCCAGAGACGGAGCCCATTGGTCAGCTTGAGCAGTACGTGCTTTATACTTACAGCGGGCTCTCTCACCCACCCTCTTCCCTTCCTTTGAAGATCTAAAGCCTCGCTTGCTTAGGGCTTCACTTACCCAAGGCTAGCTCCAGACTGCAGCCGGCGGCTGATATAAAGGAGATGCACTGTTTTCCCCTCCATGCAGGCCATGGTTCAGTGCAGCTTCCGGTATGAAGCTGCTGTGTGAGTTTTGGGGGAATCAAAGAGCAGTTCTTGCCCTGGCCCTTAGCCCCACCCGGAGGACCCAGCCCTCAACACCACTGACTTAGAGCTCACGCTTCCCACGGCTGCCCAGATCATCCCCAAGCCATAAGACTCAGGCAGAGGCCCGAAAATCACTAGCTGTGTTTTGAGTTTTGAAAAAAATTTCAAATAGTATAATCTAATCCAGAAATATAACAAAGATGAAGAAGTCAGGTTGGGATGCCTTCAAATATAAAATGTGTTATTTATAAGAGTCTTGCCATTTATTTTAATTAATGTTCGGTAACATTAGCTTAACATACATGTGTTCATTACTTCTGCATGGCTATCGCCAAACGCCTGACAACTTATGGAGGAAGATTTATCTTGGCTCATGGTGAGAAAGACACAGTGAAGTTCATGGGAACAGAGATGTGTGGAGGAAGCCCCACATCCTGACGGCCCAGGAAGCAGAGGAAGCAGGGCCAGAATAGGAGTCGGCCATAACTTTTAAAGGTCCATGCTTAGTGGCCTACTTCTGCCAGAAAGGCCTAATCCCTTTAAAGGGGGAACCACCACCCTCTAAGACAGAGCCACCAACGGTGAGGGGATGACAAACACTCAAAACATGAGCCTACGGGGGGAGATGTCAGATTCAAGCCATAATCCTACAATCAGGGGCGGTTCAGACAATTAGGACATCTGTGGTCCACAGGAAAATGACCTGAGCCTTTCCTCGTGCTTCTGTGACTTAGCACAAGTGGCTGAACACCAGAGATCTGTAACTTCCCCAGGGAAGTCAGTGACCTCTGTTAAACCACCAGCACAGAAAAAAAAAAAGGCTTTAGTGCCCTAAAACTACCTTCAACGGCATTAGACATTGGGAATGACTGGGGAATGGGGTCCAGGAAGAACTGTGGCCCAAATCATAAACTGGAATGCTGGCACCTGCTCTGCAGCCATGACCAAGGTTGTGTGGCCTGTCCTGGGTCACAGGTGTGCTAGCATCAGAGCAAATGTGATATCAAGACATGGAAAGGAGCCATGCGTGCATAGCACCTTGGTCCCTTTAAGATTCAGTGGTTGTTAATACTCTGCTCAATTCATTGTCATGGAACCTGTAGCAGGGCTCCAGGGTTATATAACAGGATAATTCAAAGAATACCAAATCAAAGAACCATTTAAAATCCACCCCAGAACCAGGGGGAACTGGGTTGTTCCTTGAGCTAATCTTGTCAAAGATGGACACTGGGGACACAGGGTTTGGGGGGCACGGCGCAGAAGAAATGATGCTGACTGGGAAGAGTCAGTTCTGTGAGATGAAGTCTGCCACTAGTGGGGAGAAGGAAGCCAAGCCCACACAGAGTCAGGGGAAGAGACAGGCCAACTTCAGGCTCCTTCCTTCCTGTTGCCTGAAGCCAAGAGGCAACTAGAAGGCAAGGAGGCCCATTGGTTCAGCCATCTCTTCACCATGGAACAAGAGCACGAAGCAGAGGTGGGAAGCCAGGGCATTATCCAAAGCCCTTAGAATTCCCCCACTGCAACTTCAGAGAACTCAGGGAGCCAGACAGCATGGCATGCCCAGCTCATTCCATACCCACGCTCCTTTCCAGCCCTCTGTCATTGGGTACCAACTAGCATCCTGAATAACTCATCTGAAAGCAAAGATACTGGCAATGATTTAGTAAACATATTTATAACATCAATATAAATAATAAATGAATAAATAGTGACTTGCAAATAACAGAATGTTGATGAAAAGTCAAAAACTCCACTATTTTTTAAGCTTTTTTATTTTTTTTTATTTTTATTGAGCTGTACATTTTTTTCTGCTCCCCTCCCTGTCTCTCCCCTCCCCCAAGGTCCCCATTCTCCCAATTTACTCAGGAGATCTTGTCTTTTTCTACTTCCCATGTAGATGAGATCCATGTATGTCTCTCTTAGGGTCCTCATTGTTGTCTAAATTCTCTGGGATTAAAAAAATTAAGAGACTTCCAGGCAAGGCGATAGATTATAAGCCATGTCAGAACCAGGAGCAGACTATAGTTTGGAAAGTAAAGGACCAGGAATGTTTGGCCATTCCATATGATTTTCAAGATTTCTTTTTTCAAATTCAAAACAAAGAGGAATAGATGTTGTGTTTGTGTTGTGCGCTTTTCAGTTTGGGTCATCGCTAGATGTCATCACTGCAGCAACAGTCACAGACCTGTCGCCTTTCCTCGTCACCTTTTTGTAACCTACAGTGAAAAACCACATGGTTAAGGACATTTTAAGGAAATACAATTGTATCAAATTTAGCCCCCACATTATATATTGGGTCACTAAAATTGTTTTATATCCTGAATAATATTCCTACTGCTTGTGAGAGAAATCCATTCATTGGCCAATGAACATGTAGATGATTTGCATGTCTTGGCTGTCTTGAACAAGACTGCAATGAGCTTGGGGATTTGCTATTTTGTAAGGTGCCAATTTCCCCTGTTTTGAGGGGAATCGGTCATGTGGTCTTCTATTTTTAACTTCTTCACAAACCATCATATTGTTTCCCAGAAAGCCGAAGACAACACTGCTTTTAAGGCTAAGGTTTGCATTTCATGTATTATAAAGAGAGGTAGGTGCAGGCCAATAGGATGAGACCTACCATCTAAGACAACCAACTGGATACAGATATTTACCTTTTCCCTCTCTCAGATCCCACTGAAATAATAAAGGAAATCTAAGTTATGGAACAAATCCATAAACAATTCCCATAAGCCAGACATTGCCACTAGATGTCCAGACAGTGATGAACTTAGAGATAAAACTGGAGGGAAGCAATTGGTGCCAAACTCTACAGATCTGTAGGTGCCATCTGCCCAAAGCCAGCAAAGAGGAGTATCTTCAGAAAGAAAAGTGTGCTGCCCAGAAGCCCC
>PVIU01022529.1:0-29181 GCA_004026605.1 Ondatra zibethicus
ATGGATAATTTACATTGGTATAAATTTTGCTTTATTGATATAAATTTAAGGTCAATTTTGTCATATATATGTATTTCTGATCTTGATTAAGGTATTGTGATTGTGTAGTTCATTTAAAAATGTAATGTATAATTAGGAAATATAGGTTGTTAATGGATAATCATTGATAATAGTCAAGCTTGTAGTCATGTTAGATTTTATAGATGTGCATAGATATATTTCAGTTAGATAGACATTCTTCATATCTTTCAAAGACGACAGAACATGGCATTTAATGTTTTAATAACTTAGGACTTTTCATGACAATGAGACACGTCTGCTCCTGGCAGTACCAGCTACTTCAAGAGGAAGATGGGCATCGAAGAGGCTCCTTATGGAATTGGGCAAGAAACTGCTCTTGCCTGGACTGTTACATAAACTGGACACAAAGAACCCACAGAGAGAAGACTACTAAACTTGCCTAAAGGTGAGATGATCCTTCAAAGTTCCTGCTTCATGAAAGAGTCTGTGAGACATTCTGCAGGATACAGAAGAAAGTAACTAAACTGTCTTTAAATTTTCCTGCTTCATGGAAAAGTCTCCTGGATACTATGGGCCTGTAGGCTGAAGATGGATGCCCCAACGGTACAGAGGAACTTTGGGTGACTGTCCAGGCAGCGAGATGTCTCTGTCATTCCTAGAGTTTGAAATTTGCTTATTACTTGTTTACTTAAGTAATATTATATCCTTCTGGAGTCTTTGATGGAGTTGAAGAATGGATAGTTATAGTTAATAGTTTTCCTTTGTCATGATAAAAGATAAAAATAGGTTGTAACTGTAATTCTTGCTTGATAAGTTGTTTTGTTATGTAATTTTACTATGTTAAAGTTAAAGCCTTTCTTTTTTGTTTAAACAGAAAAAGGGGAAATGGTGTAGGAGGGTCTTCTATTTGTGTATTGCCCTCATTGGTTAAATAAAGAAAACTGCCTTGGCCTTTTGGTAGGACAGCCCTTAGGTGGGCAGAGTAGATAGAACGGAATGCTGTGAGAGAGAAGGCAATGTGGCAGACGCCATGCTTCTCCAGCACAAGATGGACACTGGTTAGACTCATGCCGGTAAGCCACGACTCGTGGTGACACACAGATTATTAGAAATGGGTTAAACAAATATGTGAGAGTTAGCCAATAAGAGGCTAGAGCTAATGGGCCAGGCAGTATTTCAATGAATACAGTTTCCGTGTAATTATTTCAGGTACACACCGGGAGCCGGGTGGGACAGAACAAGGGGCCCGGCACCGGGAACACAGCCCGAGCCCCCCTTATTACTACACACTGCTATGGGTTCACTTTCCATAGCTTTCTCAACCTGCTTTTTTATACAACCCAGGTCCCCTTGCCTAGGGGCAGCACCATGCACAGGGTGGTTGTACCTCCCATACCAATTATTACTCAAGAAGATGCCACACAGATATAGCAACAGGCAAATCTGGTGGAGGCAATTCCGCATTGAGTTTCGCATTCCCCAGGTGGCTCTAGTTTGTGTCAAGTTGAGAAAAATGAGCAATTCAGGGAAGTTGATGCAAGCCTTATCCTTTGGAATTCCTTAGCTTTGCAACATGTGGGTATTTACTGTGAACTCTTACCTATTCCTCATTAAATTGAAAGGAAAATTTATTTTTTCCACTGACCATGACATGAATTAATATTTTCAAGGAATTGTGAAAATCTTGTGTCAAAAGATAAAATTTATGTATTCCAAACAAATTTATTTATTTATTGCTGAGCCAATGTGTTTTATTGTGGTTACTTAAAAGAATATGTGTGAGTGGTTACTTACAGGAATATGGGTGAAGGGTAACTTACAGGAGCAGAAATGGGTGAAAGACTACTGCCCACTCCAGCATGCTGGTGCTCACAAAAGCTGGGAAAATTGGATCACACAGCACAGGCTGAAGGCAGCTCAGCAGGGTGGCCAGGACCCTTTCCAGGTACCCCAGTTGGTGGGAAGCTCTCCTAGGCAGCTCAGCTGGTTTCTTCTTCCAGGCAACTGGTCAGGGTCTCAGAGTCTTTGCAGCTTTTCTCCTTGAGAGTCTTCTGTGAAGCTCAATTTGTTAGGCCTGGAGGGATGGCTCAACTGTTAAAGGTTAGGCTCACAACCAAACAAATTTATTTTTCATGGTAAGTGTCAACAGCCTTTGGATTCCACTTTTGGTTCCATTGTCTATTCTCAGTCTGATTTCATGGTTTATGACAGTTTTACACACTTGAATAACAGGATATCATGGCTTGCTCTTATAAAAATATTTTGTTCCCAACTATTGCTTCCAGCCTTACTTGATACGTTTGTATATTGTCAGTCTTTTCCCACTGGAATGTAAATGTAATGAGAGACGAGAAAACATGTCTATTTTGTTGATTGTTGGAACCCTAATGTCTTGTATACACTTAACACTGGATAGGACTTCATGTGACACCACAGAAAGAGTAAAGCTGGTAGTACATATGTGTCTTCTAGAGTTATGTATAATCAAAACATGTATTCAGTTGGAGGCAGGCCCAATTAGTGGCAGTATGTCAACAGATGCAATACTCTATATGTTTTTTTTTTTTCATTTCATCCTGAAACTTGGACATATGGAAGAGCCAGCTCTGATAAGACAGATGGTGACCATGCAGCAATAGAGGAGGGGACCAGTGTTCTCTAGTACCCTAACTGACACAGAGTCTAACCTAGCTTGATTTGGCATAAAGAACAGAAGTTCATCAAGGACATTTTGTGGGAAGTGAAATAGTAAGTCTAAGTGATGAATGAGCTTTGTCAAAAAATGAACATGAGGCAAAAGAAATGATCCTGGTGAGGATTTTAGCTTAGGCAATGGGACCAGAGTAGTCAAACAAGGTATGTTTATATCAGGAAGGATGGTGAAGCAATGTGTTTTATTTATTGTGACTATGATAAAACATTCTCTGCATCTGTGACATCAGGATAAGATTCTCAATAAATTTCCCAATTGCTGTTTCAACTAGAATAGCTACATTTTAGTAGTATTATTAATATTAGTATTAGTAATAGTGAATTATACATTTTCCTTGACAGTGTCAGTTACTTTGTTGTTCATGCCTTAAAGAGATGGAAAATTCTGTCACTGAACTAGAAATAAAGAATCGAAGACAAGCAGCTTCACAGACTGTGCATCTTACATATGTGAATAGTCCTTTAATTTATCTATACTTTATGGATAAGGACCTTCATTTTATGGAGTGGACTCATTAATTTACCCTGTGTCCAAAGGGCACATTTTAAGGGTTGCAAGCAAACTTTAAAAATTATCTGAAAATTTCCCTAAATTATCCTTTCATAATTAGTGAAATATTTCTAGTACTATTGCTTGCATCTATGTCCACACACAATATCACCTGAACTATGTTTACTGTCCAGCAGAAGATTCAGATCAAAAGAAAAATGCATTAGAGAGCCCTAACAGAAGAATCCATATCTCTGCAAGCAAAATGCCTCTATATCTCACACATGCAAAATAATCCAGCATAGTACAACTGTATTAGTTATGCCTGCCAGGGAAGAAACTCTATAACCAGTTATGGAAGGCTAATTTTCAAGTCTTTTCTTCATTACTGCTCTTCAGTTAAGGACAAGAGAAATGAGAGGGTAAAAAGAGAAAAGAAACTGGATGCAGAAAGCAAAATCAAACCTCAGGAGATTTTAAAAGGCTATCGAGATGGCCCTGTGTGTTAAATGGAACTTGTATTTCACATAAGTAGCCACAGTGTCTGCAACCATGTCATTCCATGTTCCCAGTGAATTGCCTCAGCTATTCACTCCTCAAATTGAACACAGGAGTGCCTTGAAAGCCTTTAGCACATCTTTGGAATGTGAGCTAATTTTCATTTTGGTTAACACTAGGGCAATAAATATATAAATTTACTCCAGAATTCTTACTCAGTTCAGGCTATGTAAAATAGTCAGAACTTTATAAAATAAGAGACACTTCAAATTATTCAATAATGACCCATTATTCTGAGCTGGAGAAAAGTGTCTCTGAATTTTTGTGAACATTGTGCTATATAAACCTATAAAAACCCCAATTCTGATTAAATAGAAAGAATAAATATTAAAGGAAAGGCAAACAAAACTAAAATGCATCCAAGTATCTTTAGTAATCTACACCATTAGAGTGGGGCGAATGGTTGCTATAGTAACAAAGAGACTGTGTCACACACAAAAAAAATGGCAAGTCCAATAAAATTTACTGTCAAGATATGTGTAGACATTACAATAAACAAAAGATGACATCTTAAAAATATGAGAATATAGTAAAAGAGGATTCATGGGCTACAAGCTATGATTTAAATCAAAATATTAACCAAGAAATTACTCTGTGACAGGTAATCTGGAGATATATGTAAAATGTCTGCTTGTCTACAACTTACTTTATGGTCAGAAGACCTAGTTGAACCTAATAAATCAAACAAATAATTAAACAATTTCCAAGACAAATAAAAGTAAACACTCACAAATCCAAAGTACAATATAAGTTTTTATAGAAAAGAAGATGGATCTGCCCTACGAATCTGAGAAACAAATATGCATTTATATCTAATAATTCTGTGGAAATTAATCATGAGATCAAAATAAACCATATGTCTAAAACTTACTTGACAAGCAGAGAACATGTGGAAGACACATCTGTCCACCATGACTGAAATCGTACCTTTATTATTAATTGGTATCTAACAGACTTCATTCTCAATATTAGGACAAAGGTAGGATCACAGTCCCCAAGAGAGGCATGCAAAAGAAGTGAAAAGCACAGAAAATTAATAATTCTGTAGCATGTACAAAAGAAAATTAAGCAGATGAATAACAAGAAGAGGTTCTTTGATACAGATACTATAGTGACTTGGATTTTTAATTTCCCAAAGCTTGATATGGGAAAGTTCAATCACCAACCTGTGTAGTTACCTAAAGGTCAAGGATTTTCCTAGATATACAGCTTATCGGAAGGAAGTCTGGTAACTGAAGAGGACATTGAGATCCTAGGGATCTGTCCTCCTCCTCCTCCTCCTCCTCCTCCTTTTCCTCCTCTTTGCTGTTGTCATGAGAAGAATGGTATTATTTGCTATGTGCTTCTGTTGTGAGTATTTATTGCTTGTCATAGTTCTAAAGTGACAGGGCTAAACAACCATGGACTGAAACCCCAAAATCTATAGGCCAAATTATACCTTTCTTTTTTAAGGCTTAGTTTTTACACTTATGGAAACCCAATAGACACATTTACAATGAAACAGATGAGAGAAAACAGACACTCCAAAAAGGGATATAGAAAAAAATAAGGATTGATACATTTGGTAATATTTTATCAGGTCTATTTTTCATACTTCATGTACTGCTCTGTATCACAGAACAACTGACACCATCTGTTTTAAAGATGTCTCCCTCTTCTTGGCAGGTACAAGTTGGCACAATACACATGTAGAAATAACACTATGTTATTCTAACGTCTTAGTTTTAATATCAATTCTGTCTTTGAACTGATGCAAATGTAGGTAAGAGACTTTAAAGTGTATTCAACCCATTAATTCACCTCCCTCTTTATTTGAGAAATTATGGAGTAAGAATTGTAATGCTTTCATTAGAGGATTATTGTAATGATAAGAAAATGTTATGCACAGATAGTTCTCATCACTGTGCCTGCCTCATAGTTGGCCATTGCAAATGAGACTTCACTTCTTGCCATGACCTCCCATAATATAAGTCACATCCAACCTTCAAACCAGTTAGTTGTAGCACATGCTGGGTCTTGCTAATACTTTTGTATACATTTTTATTTAATCATCATGCAGTCTTAGAAATTAGTTTTGATTAATGTATCTTTTTCAGAAAAGGATATGACAGTTTAAAAGATTAATATAACTATCTAAAGTCACAATTATCTCCTTGTTGAGCAGAATTTAAACTTATGTATATTGGACTCCACAGTCTGTGGTTTCCTTTTACTATCCAATCTACAATCACTAAAATGTGGGACCATATCTGATCCTTTGAAACTCTGAATCTAGAGAAAAAACACATTCCCCTTAACTTCTTAGCCTCAGTCACCAAAATAATTTTCTTTTTGAACCAAATTATTTTATAGGATCACATATGATTTTTGGACCTAGATTATACAAATAATTTTCAAGTGTTGTGATAATGTAGTGTTGTAAGGAGGGGAGCTTGTTCTTCCCAGCCACCCGGCTAACTTAGACCTGAAATAACACAGATAACATAATAATTAAATCACTGCTTGGCCCATTAGTTCTAGCTTCTTATTGACTAACCCTAACATATTAGTTTAACCCATTTCTATTAATCAGTATATCACCACGAGGCAATGACCTACCAGCAAAGTTTCAGCATGTCTATCTCTGGCGGCGGATCCATGGCATCTCCTGATTCCACCCTTCTTTCTCCCAGCATTCAGTTCTATCTTCCCTGCCTACCTAAGTTCTGCCCTGCTACAAAGTCCAAAGCAGTTTCTTTATTCATTAACCAATAAAAGCAACACATAGACAGAAGGACCTCCCACACCAATGCAGCATATAAAATGAAAACAGAAATGTTTCATACCAACTTGGTTGTCATGACCAGCCGACACATTATACACAGCACTTACATCACTATGTAAATGTTGTGAGTTGTAATGAAGATGTGGCACCCAACATATACACAGCACTTACATCACTATGTAAATGTTGTGAGTTGTAATGAAGATGTGGCAGCAATGTACAAAGAACAGAAGGGTAGGTGGAGCTTTCATTTATATGACATCAAGGATTATGGTTATTATTTGAATATCAATAGGACAGAATGATAATGTGTTAATTATACATATCTGAAAATTCAAAATAGAAGAGAAATATTTAATATATATCTATGTAATTATACTTATACATACATATATAGTATGTCTCAAATATTACTTGCACAAGAGATGATAAGAATAGTTTATAAAGACAGTCATGAAATGTAACACAAGACATACAACACACTTTATATTATATATTGAAATTTCTGTTTTTGGAAGTGTTGAGATTACGATGATCCTGATAGACATCATTTTTCTCCATAAAAGTAATTAATAGTAACTTTAAAATTAAAATATTCAGAGCATGCTATCACAAAAAAGAATTCTGTATTTCAAGCTTTAGACATTAAATCTTAAGTCACAGCTATGAAATTCATGCATGGAAAAGTTGACCTCCTTAATCACATTTTAATTAATATTTTTAATGTACTTTTGCTTCCTCAAAATGAGCCTGCCAAGCAAGATATCCCCACAAATTGATAATGGTACAATTGTTATGGGAGTGAGCAATTGCTCTTTGATTGGCTTGAGGTCCACTTTACAAGAAAGAGGGAATCCATTACTAGTTCTATAAATCTGGTCAAATACCCTTGACTATGATGTTTATGATCTGGAGGGGAACCTGCTACTGATATGTAACTAACTTAATATAGCATCAAACTCTCTTCTAAATACTTATATTTACAGAATAAGGCTATTCTCAGCCTTCATTGGATAACCCATTATTTTTAATGAGTGGGAGTGAATAAAGAGACCCAGAACTGCACAGCATGTCAGAAATAAAGGACAAATTTGTGTCATAGCTCTAAAGAAGACATTTATACCATTCCATAGTGGCTGAGAAAGCATGTTGAAGAGGGATGAAAAAAATATATTAGCTGAAAGATAGGGAAAAGATTGAGAAATGGCATCTTCTAAGCATGAAATGGTCATGGAAATAAGAATTTACAAAAGGTGCATTTACTGGCACCAGACATACAGTAATAGAGTCTACTCAACTGTCAGTCATCAAGACAGAATGGACAAACCAGTGATATCACTTGCTGCTGGACTATTGGCAACTAATGGATGATGGGAGGCTGGGAGACATAGAATCATACATATTATCCAACCATTAGTAAGCCCACCAGTCTCTAATGCATAGTTCTAAGTCGATGGTCACATAGATGGTAATTGCTACACTCTGATATTAAAAAATTTAAAGTCATGAATAAGAGAAAGAGATTTGTCCCAAAAGGCTACTGGTATACGGAATAGGAATATAAGAAAAATCATGGTGTGGTCAGGGAGCAAAATCAACAAGCACTGCATACATGTGTGAAATTATCACAGAACACATTTATTAATGGAGAAAGAAAACATAGGGATAAAAAAGTCCAAATTTAACACACACACAAACACACACACACACACACACACACAAGGGGAAATTTTATCTCTTGAACTGATGAAAGAAATGAGGTTGTAGGGCAGCAAACTAACTTAAAAATCTATTTAAAGCTAGATTTCCAAGGACAGGCAGGGATGTGATTTATCATGTACCTATGTAACAGACAAGTAAGAAAAATGCTACTGTTTTTAACAAGTTACTAAAACTCAGGTGCTGCCCAGCGTGAAAATCCATAATGACTCAGAACGAAAGTGACAAAGGGAAGTGGTAGTCACTCAAGGTAGCTGTTCTGGGCTTAAGACTGTTTGGTTCTGAAAGGTCAGGGCAGGGCAAGATCCCAAAAAAACCATAGATGCTGCTGCATTCCAGAAAGTGGACCACTGGTTGCTAAAAAAGCTATTAATCCCTAGGCAAATTTTATTCTCTTATTTTCTCTGTGGGACAAAAACACCATGGCAAGAACACAAAAGCCCTCTGCCCTAGGGGAACAAGAGAAAACTCATTAGCTCCATAGGGAAGGAAAAGGTCATATAACTATAACCATAGTGTTCTGACCCTGGAAAGAGGAAGAAAATATAGCTATGCATTTTTTTTTAAAAAAAAAACCTGCCTACCACAGGGGAGGGGCAAATTCCTTTTTAAAAGGCCCCCAACACTTAGACTTCAAGACAAAACATCTATCCTAGATTGAAACTGACCAGGGTAATGAGTGATATAGAACACCACCAACAGAGCAGAGAATGCCAAGTCGTACCAAGTGCCTCCTATTCTGCTATAAAATAGGGGGAAGAAAACTTCTTTGCAAGCACAGACTCATGAAGGAAGACTCAAACTGAGGATGGACTAGAAACGCTAACAGACACTTCCTGCAAGTGAGCTCTCAACCCACAACGAGAGGTGATACTAAAAGAGTATGAAGTCTGTGTCCATTGCAGCAATGCAAATTTAACACATTCCAGAGTACACTGAGTCACCTACAGTACATCCTAGCCTTATTTCTAAGAATATGCATTCTTTACCTCAATCTCTTGTGTCTTAATGGATTTCTGTCTCTTTCAACCAACAATTGCAAAATTCACAAAGGCACAAGAGGAAAGGGCCTGAAATCACATCAAGAAATAACTCCAAGGGCCCCTAATATAGCTCAGTGATAAAGCCCTCACCTGGGTTCAATCCCAAGCACCACAGAAAAAAAGTCATGACTGTGAAATAACAAGGTTTATATGTAAAAGGTCACATAATTATGAATAGTATGTTAAAGGATCTTGTGAAAATATAGACAGCACTAAATAATAAAAATGGCATTAAAAGAGGTGAACATTATAAGAAAGCGTCTTACAGAAATGCTGGAAATAAAACTGTGGTAAAATGTACTCTGTGCTTGTGGTAGGCTCAGTACTCAATTAAATACAACAAGAATGAACTTGAAGTAGATCACTAGAAATTACCCAAACTGAAATGCAAAGAGAATCTCAAAGCTGAAAATCTAAGACCTTTGGGAGGCATAAGAAAAGCCTATAACTATTTAACATGTTAAAAATCTGGAAGAAATCTGGAAGTAGAAAAGAAAAAAATTGTCAGCATAAATATTTTTAAAAGTGATAGTCAGGAACGATTCAAAATTAGTGAATAGACTGCTACTAATCCCAGAAGCTGAAATACCATCAATTAGAATAAAATGTGAAATATAAATTGGATATTTCACTAAGGAAATGTTCAAGAAAAGATTTAACAAAATTGTGTGGCAACCTCATTTCAGATTTCTCCAGAAACAACTCTGGATTTAATCCATCAAACTGAAAACATAACTGTTTTTTAATTTCATATGCTTGAGGACAATTTTATCAGTTTTAAGTATCAGGGGGGATGGAGACCACCAGTAGAATGTAGCCCACCACATCAACTAAGCAGGTCTCACATTGGCTCACAGAGACTGAAGCGTCAAGCATGAAGCCTGCAAGGGTCTTTACCATGCATCCTCTGCATTTGTGCTATGGCTGTTAGCTTGGTATTTTTGAGGTACTCCTAACAGTGTGAGTGAGTGTGTCTCTGATTCTTTTGCCTGCTCTTAGGACTCTTTTTCTCCCATTTGGTTGCCTTGTCCAGCCTCAATATAAGGGCTTTTGACTTGTCTTATTGTATCTTGTTCTGTCATGTTTGCTTGTTATCTCTTGGCTGCCTTCTCTTTTTTGAAGGGAAACAGTCAGGGAATGGATCTGGGATAGAGAGGAGGTGGGAGGGAGTTGGGAAGAGTGGAGGGAGGTAAAACTGTGGTCAGGATATATTGAATGAGAGAAGAATCTATTTTCAATAAAATAAGAGAGAGAGAGAGATAGATAGAGAGAGAGAGAGAGAGATAGAGAGAGAGAGAGAGAGAGAGAGAGAGAGAGAGAGCAATCCTGGAGCAGTCAAGCTATACTTCTTGGCAGCTAACGGGAAGAAGATAATGAAAGAAAATGGAGAACATAGAAAAACAACACACACACGAAATATATCTACTACAAAATCTTGCTACATTACTCTTGGGCATATACTTAAAATCTCTATATCTTACTATAAAGATACTTGCTCTTGTGTGTGTGTGTGTGTGTGTGTGTGTGTGTGTGTGTGTGTGTTTGTGTGTGTGAGGGTGTGTAGAAAAACAGATTAAATAAATAGATAGATGATAGATAATGTGTGTGTATGTGCTTGTGTCTACATGCAACTAAGTGCATGGGACTAAGGAAACCAGAGGTATTGAAAGCCTTGTAATTGAAATTAGAGACATTCATAATCTGTCTGACAAGGGTGTTGGTAACCAAATTCATCTCTCTAGTACTCAGATATATATTTTAAGTACTCTTAGGTACAGTATTTTTAACATGTAGAAACAGCATGTTTAACTTTGTCTTAAGGCTGTTTCCTTCCAATTAAAACATTCCACCTTTAATGCTATAGTAATAAAAACATCATGGTACAACTAAAAAATAAAAAGCACATTGCTCAATAGACAAAGATGAGGACCCATATATAAGACCACTATCCTACAGCCATACTATTTTTGATAAATAAAACAACAGTTCTCAGAGGAAAAAACAGCATCTTCAACAAGGTTAAACTGCCTGTCTATATGTTGAAGAATGAAACTAGATCCCGATCTCTCATCTGAAACAAAACTCAAGTCAAATGGATCAAGGACCTAAAACCCTTATTTGATTGAGGAGAAAGTAGGGAATAGATTTAAACTCCTTGACACAGGAAAGGACTATCTGAACAAAAACTCAGAGGGACAGGCATTAAATACAGTAAATTAATAGAACCTCCTGAATCTAAAAGGCTTCTGTACAGTAAAGGACACCATCATTTGAGTGAAGAAGTAGCCTACAGATTGGGGAAAAGTCTTTACTATCTATAGATGTGACAGAAGGTTAACATCTACTATATACAATGAATCCTAAAAACTATGAATCTAGAAAATAAACTACCAAATTAAACAATGAGGCCTGAAACTAAACAGAAAATTCTCAGGAGATGAAATACAATTGACTAAGAAACACTTTATAAAATGTTCAGCATTCTTAGCCACTGAGGAAATGCAAATTAAAACTACTTTGAAATAAAAGTCATGACAGAATATGTTGACAATGGTGTGGGGAGAGAGGAATACTTATTCATTGTTGGTGGGTGTGCAATCTGGTGAAACCACTATGGAAATCAGTGTGGGGGTTACAACAAAAGCTAAAAATATATGTACCACACAATCCCACTTCCTTACTCTTAGGCATATACCTAAAGTCTGTTTCTTGCTCTTCCATGTTCATTGCTGCTCTACTCACAAGAGAGCATGAAAACAAGATAGATGTCTATGAACTGATAAAAGATAATGAAATATTTACACAATGGATTATTATTCAACTCTTAAGATAAATATCATTACAGAATTTGCCATATACTGATGGAGCTAGAAATAGTCACATTGAGTAAGGTAAATAAGACTCAAACATAACTTTTTTTTCTCGTTTGTGGATTTTAGCTTTTAACCTTAAATGTGTTTGATTTGGAATATACATAGAGGTTAGAAAATTCCTAAGGGGGCATAGGTAGGAGGAGATCTTTCAAGAAAGGGAAAATATATAACGATGTAAAGGGTGAAAGTGAAAAGTAGGATAGAAAGGATTATAAGGAGGAGTGGAAGGAAATGCAGAAGAAAACTACATTAAGAGAAGTAACTAACTCTAAAAGTCTTTTTTAAAAAGGTCATTTCATTATTTTACTTGTGCACATGAGTCTATAAAATATTATTACTTCAATGACTTCTTTCCCACATTAAGTTGTCTTGGATCTTTTGTCAATAATCAATTGAACATCATTGTTACTCATTAAGATGGCACACTATTTCTGACAGGTGGTCTTCAGTAACTGGCACTCAGATCTCCATGCTTTATCCATGAAGCCATTGTTGGTTAAAATAGCAAAAACAAAAACAACAAAAAAAAACCTATGTAGTTCTGTATACACATATGGTGGTTTGAATGAGAATGAACCCCATAGGCTCATGTGTTTGTGTGTTTGAATTATTGACCCCCAACTAGTGAACTATTAGCAAATATTGGGAGTTGTGGCCTTGTTGAAGAAGGTGTGTCTCTTGGAGTGGACTTTGAGGCACAGTTTCCTTCTCTCATTGCCTCTTCCCTGCAGATCAGAGTAAGCTCTCAGCCACTGCTTCAGCACCATGCCTGCCTGGCTGCCATAATGTTCCCTGCCTTGATGGCTATGGCCTCACCTTCGGAGACTGTAAACATGCCCCCAATTAAATGCTCTCTTTTAAAAGGTGCCTTGGTCACAGTGCACATTCATAATAGAGCAGTAATGAAGACACATATTATAAAACTTCTCTTCATCTCACCATTTGATTGGGAAATATAAATGCACTAGTAATTATAGAATATGTATTCAACCACTTACAGTGTAATGTCTAAAATTAAGATTTAACAATATGTACCCAACTGGAATCTAGTAAAACCAAGAAAGCATCCAAAGGCCTAAATGAAACTTCTCTAATTGTTAGACAGCCTTCCTTACTGAAGGAACTTGGCAGTGTGCCTCATGGTCCATGGACAGCAATGTGTAGTTTCATGCCAGCATGCGGCAATATTCAAATAAGTGAATGGCATCCTCCTGTGAGAAACAGTGGTCAACCTCCACAGTGGTATCATATCTGCCCCATATAACTTCTGATTGTTCACTCTGTGTCTGAATCCAATACTCCAGTGACTCTGTAAGGAATTCTGACTTCTCTGTTGTGAGGGCGTATGACCCATTATTGTTATCAATCTTGTCTGTTCATCAAAAGTTGTCTTGTTTTCACATGTTTTCATAACCAAGGGAAGATATGGTTTGGTTCTTCTTAGCACAAAGGCCATGTGCTAAGTAGCTCAGTCACCAGCCTATGGCTTAAAGAAGTTGCAGGAAATTTAGGAGAAAGTGCCTAATGGAAAGAAGTCAATTCATTTGAAAACTGTTCTTGAACGATTTGGGGACAATTACTGCTGCCTCTCTCTCTTCATCAATCTTGTAGTTTGCTCCACCACACACAGCCACCATGATGTACTCTCTCCACAGACTCAAAGCAACAGTGTCATCTGACTATGGCTACTTAAAATAATGAGCAATAAATCTTTCTTTCTTATGAGATGATTATCTTGTTTTAGAAAAGGAAAACTAACCAACATAGTTGGCATCCTCCCTTATTTAAAAATAAAGAGAATGTGACCAAAGGATACTATTATTTATTATGTCCCTGTGGAGTCATTCCAACTACAGCTCCGAGTACATGGATCAGCACTTTACTCTCCCATGAGGAAAGAGCATTACTTCAGTGATATCTTTATATTTCTCATCCTCCCCTTCAACCCTATTATAGACTTGTTTTAACCTTTCTGGTTATATTTTAACTTGTTCTTTGAACTCTAATACAGTATTTTAAATGGATAGTGGCAGAATCATGGGTCCCTGGGAGGCAGCCTGTTTGAGTTCTGTGTACTGGAACTCAGATATGCACATTTAGCCAAGCATGATGTCAGAACTATTAATCAATACTGAGAGCAAGCCTTCATCACTCACGTCTCAAAATCCCGATTGTGGAATTGTATGCCACTTTTTCTCATTTTGGGTCGTTTCTTTTCTTCTTTCTATAAAACCAACCGTTTGCTAACTTCTGATATGCCCACTTTAGTGATAGAATAACACTCTTCATTTCCATTTTCAATTCTTAGACATTTTCTCATTGTCACTGGAAGAATCTTGCGCAAAGGTGACTTTTTTACTTAAAATATCCTTCTTTTTTTTTTTTTTTAGCTTTTTTCAAGTTCAGTACACAGAAAACAAAAGCATTATCCCTGCTTCTACTACACATGTGCATTGTCCCAGAAGAAATCTATAGGGATCAAGAAGAGACCCATGTAAGAACACTTGGGGGTCAGAATGGGACTCCCGATTTTTATCATTATTTTTCCTCTGATTAAACAATGTTTCTGTATCGGGAGACCATGTTACTCTTCTCTCTGAAATTACATCTAACTTTTTTATCACATGTCCATGTCTTTTTATGCCTACCAATATATAGTATTAATTCCATTTGTTAAGAGAAACTTGGAAACGGGGAAATCATTCAGAAAATTAGAGCTATAATATATTATGTTTTTCATTTGTTTGAGACAATGAAATTAATGCTAAAAGAGATCAAATTTAAAGTTCATTGTTTTATAATTCGGTACGGTAAACAAATAAACATTTTATCTTTAACGTGTATGAACTGAGAGAATATATGCAACAGTCAGTTTTCTGATGGGTCTAAATTGTTGAAAATATTTTTTAAATTAAGTTGCCTATCCATACAAAGTTGCAAAGTTCACGGAATTGCTTACTTATTTGACATTTTAAAATATAAGGGTTTCCAAGGCATCCTCACTAGTAGTTGATTTGTCTTTATTTTGCTTTTCCATTAAGGATTGTCTATATTATGGCCTAATTGTCCTTATATCAATCTTCTTGGGGGAGCTCTACAGATCTGCTGGTAACTAGTTCTGACTATGATTTCGTTTCAGCCTTTTCATCTTTGACTATCAATAAGGTACATAGCACATGCAATACACTCTATTTAATAGAAAGCAATAGTAATTGCTTTCTTTAAGTTGCATTATTGGTGAGAATCCAGAATCTTTTACCTAAATACATTCTAATTTCTAAAAATCTTCAGGAAAATATATTAGTTCTTGTTGATATATTTTGTGCTGAATCACATTCCAGTCATGGGCCTAAGCTGAGGTTTTTTGACTGTTCCCTTGGCCCCCATAGCCATCCATCCTCTGTGTTCTCTTCCGCACTAATGAGACTGAAATTTTACAAACTGCATTTAAGTTTGTTAGCTCACTTTCTTGATATTCCTTTATGATTTTCCAACAGGAAATTTTGTGGCAAATAAAAGGGATAAAGGGCTAGTGCAACTTTCTCCCTTGAACCAATAGGATAGCAATAATGAATTTGGTAGAGCACTTAATGAATTCAGTGGGTCACCTGAATCAGAGGATCACAGAGTTCAGTTAATTGGGCAGCATGGCCATGTGTCAGCAGTTCCAGCACTTCTCCAAGTAGCCTTTGTGGCTGTCATGGTTTGAGTGAGAAATGTTCCCCAATCAGATATTTGAACACTTAGTTCCCAGTTGCTTGCCTTGTTGTGGATGTAGAAATCTTGAGTTGGTAGAGCCTTGAGAGAGGACAGGGTGACTGGGAACTCACCACATACACAGTTTGCTCTTTCTGCTATCTGTGTCTTCTAGAGAGAGAATCTTCAACTTCCTGCTCTAGCTGCCAGCTACCATGCTCCTCTGCCATTATGGATTGTTCCACCAGAACCACAAGCCAATATAAACTTATAAGACAATTTTTGTCATGGTGTCTTATGAAACATCAAAAAGTCACTCATATGCTCTTCACAACAGTGTCTGTCATAGGATAGTTGTGTGTATGGGCTAATGGACTCCACTCCACAGACAGAAGATTTTAATTTTACATGATTACTGTTGTTTCACTTTCTTTTTCTGAATGAATCATTCTTCTCTAGATTTTCAGTCTTTGAAACACTGTTGGAGCTAGTTTATTGCTTTCAAATCTTCTGTTTGAAATTCTATATTTCTGGGTGTACATTTTCCGTATAGGTAAGATTTTATTCATGGGCTTAGAAACAGTATGTGAAACAGTTAGAATGCAATGCTATAGCCTCCTGCCACAAAGAAAAAGGCTCTGTATGGATATAAATGTATATTACCTTATAAAGAGAAGTTGTACTTGCACGTATGCAAGGTTGCATTTGAAGTAGAAAAGGATTTGTTGATTTAATGATGTCATTTATTAGGCTCTTGACCTTCTTTATTGATCCATTAAGAATAAACTAGAGTTAATTTGTACAGTGTTTAATGTAACGGGCATTTCTCCTGTATAATGAACAACATGTTCCCACTTGTATCTGGGAATTTGTACAATAAATTTTGTTTCTTCCTTCTCTTCCTTTTTTTACAGATGACTAGACTTTGGAACTCTGAAACCTTTGCAAATATCCCTATACACCTCTCAATTGCCAGCCTAAGCCAAGAGTTTTACAAAAGTATTCTACTTCTCTGTAGCATTCAGCCTCTTCCTCCAACTTAATATCTTCTTTTTTTATTGATTTTTATTGAGCTCTACATTTCACTCTGCTCCCCTCCCTGCCTCTCCCCTCCTCTTCAGCCCTCCCTCAAGGTCTTCATACTCCCAATATACTCAGAAGATCTTGTCTTTTTCTACTTCCCATGTAGATTAGATCTATGTAAGTCTCTCTTAGTGTCCTCATTGTTGTCATAAAGCAAAGAAAACCAGCCTACAAATCGCAATCCCAGAGAACTTAGACAATTTAATATCTTCTAAGAATGTTCCATATAGACAAAAAAAACCTTCATATTCCTACACCAAGTCCTATCATTCTATTTAATATTGTTTCATTAGAATATCATTCTTAAGAGTTAGGTAAGATGACCCATGCCTATAATTCCAGTATCTGAAAGACTGAGGCAGGAAGAGGTTTGCCATGAGTCTCAAACCTACATGGGAATCACAGAGTTCCAGACAACATAAGCTTTCCAAAGATTACTGTTGGATGGTGGAATTACTTCAACAACTCAAAGAGCTACACCTGCCTTCTATTCCTACTAATACAAAAAAACATAAAAATAGTTTTACGTTTCACATAAAATAGAATAGTTTTGTTTTAAATCTGAAGAACCGACAACTGCTTGTAAGATTAAGGCACACAAGGAAGGAAACAGTATGAGGTAGGAGAACTTGCATCCCACATCACAAATTTCACTGAGCCCAGGCTCTTCCATCATGAGTAATTTCTGCTGCCTTTTCTCTTCCAGTGAGAAAGACAGAGGCATGGTGCCAGTTCCCATACAGATTTTTGTTTATTCTTTTCAATGTACAACATTGCCTGAAAAAGTTTGTGCAGTCATGCCACGGGTATTTTGTCATCCTTGACATCTGGATGACAGCTCTAAAGTGGTAAGCTTTACTTTCATATGCAAAATGATTAATTATATATTTTGCCTCACCATTATTTGTCATTTCCAAGTTCATATATGTTGCCCCAATTATGTCTGGCTATAACCTAAATAAGCAATTTATTCTCTAAAATGTGAAGCATTGTTAAAAAGTATCCTAACAATAATGTAAGAGTACATAATGCCTTTTGGTTGTGGCATTTATGCTTGAGGACAAGAGTATTTGCCAGAAGTTGTTCTAGAAAGTCAATTCTCAGTAAATGTAATAAAAGTATAAATATAGACTGATTTTGCTTAGAAAATGAATCACAGTTTTACATAATTTCACCTAGATGAAATTGACGCTTTAGAGATTTGAAATTCCAATCAAACAATCTGATATAAAATAAATGTAAATGCTTCAATAAGTGAATAAATTACACATTTGCAAAATGATAAATGGCAGTTATTGAATTCACCTAAGCAACATCAACCAATAAATTCTGAACACATTGGGAAGTAGGAAAATTACACTTGATTGCCTATCAGCAAATCCCAGGGGGATTTTAAAGGTTATGGAAATTGCAGGGCATGTAAGTGACTGTGGATGCCAATATACTTTTACATGAGTATTTGGTTACCCTGACTCTGCTCTTATAAAACTACATTGCAATTCAAAATTGAATTTTTTAAAATGTTACCTCCACAAAATGTTTTATGACCAATCTGGCACCTCAAATGACAGTGACCTGCTACACAAATGAAACTTTCTGCCAGTCTTTGGGATTTGCATAGCATTTGATCGTTGTTGCTGTGTTTGCTTCTCCTTGGATATGGGTGGTTTATTCATTAGAGAAGTTTCTGAATTATGCTTGCTTTTTTGATATAAGAAAAAGATAAATAACAAGTGATTCTTTAATCTAAACAGTTCTTCCTTGATCCAACTACTGCCGTATTACTGAACTCAGTAATAAAATAGAACTATTTATAAAACTTTACTTTTCATTCTCTATTTATACCTAAATTTTGAACTAATCTATTTGTAAGCAGAATGGTTTAGAATGACTGTTCCTTAAGAACAAAACAACTCATAGGAATGATAATGCAGTGCATTCAGTCACATGCATCCATTCAGTGGGTATTTATTTGTCAAACACTCACCATGTGAAAATATGTTTAAAAACAAAGTGGCAGCAATGAGCTCAACATATCCTTGTAAAATTGCTGTTTATTAAGAAGATCAACCACTTATTCAAAAAATATTAAGACAGGACCAAAAAAGGCAGTTATTGAAATGTATAAAAAGACATCAATCATAGAAATTTAGGCACCAGAAAGAAAATTTGGGATGATGAATGGAGCTACCTTCAGTAACTATATTTAGTCCATGAAAATATATCTAAATCTAAGTTTCAGTTCCTTGTGAATCTGACCTTATTTAAAAACATCTTTTCAAATATAACTAAGTTAAGGATCTGAAATGGTATCTCTTTGGGTTTAGGGTAGCTCCTAATCCAATGATTCTTTCCTTAGAATAGAGAGAGGCCATGCATAGACCATGGGGTAAGGCTGTTTAAAGGCAAATGTAGAGATCTGCATTACACAACCAAGAAACCAGATAACCACCAAATGCTGAAAAAGGCAAGCAAAGGTTCTATTCCAGAACCTTCCATGTTAATTTATCCTGGGGCCATTTTGATTTCAGGTTGCTGGCTCACATAGGAATGACAGTAAATTCATGGTTTTTTTTTCTTAGATCAATAGTTTTTTGTAGTGTCCCTACAGGTCTAGGAAACTATTAGAACAATTTCCAGGACTACATTTGAGTTGTTACCAAGAAAGACCATTTGTATTTTATCAAGATAGAAAATCCAGGAAGACAAGATTATTTTTAGACATCTAGAAACTACTGAAAAGTAGGATATACAACATGACATCACATAGAAAGGAATATCTGAGTAAATAGCCATCCAATGTTTGGTTTAACTTAAGGCCCAAGTCATGAGAGGGAGCCCATATAACCTACACTATCACCAGGAACTGGAGACTGGATAATCCAGAGATCTAGTGTAGAACCAAACAACACTGGCAAAAAAAAAATCAATAAAATGACTCCTAATGATATTATGCTATAGTTATAGATCAGTGCCTTGCCCAGTCTTCATCAGAGGGGTTTTGAAACCTCTAGAAACAGATGGGAAAAGGTACAGAGACCCACAGCCAGATAATATGCAGAAAGAATCTAAACTGGAGGTTTAATAGGGTAACTCCACTTTGGAGTTCATGGAACACGGGGGAAGAAGAAGAGGAAAGACTGTAGGAGTCACAGAGGATGAAGGACTGTTGTGTACTAGAATGTTTATTTAGCTAAGTAAAGATGTGCTGTATTTCCTTATGCTTCATTTGTTTAACTATGTTAAGGTATGTTGCTTTTGTTTATGCTGCATTCGTTTAATTATGTTAAGATGTGTTGCTGTTTTACCTTGTCTGTCTAAGGCACCTGATTGGTCTAATAAAACCTGAATGGCCAATAGCTATGCAGGGGAGGGATTAGGAAGACTGGCAGGCAAAGAGAAAATCAGCAAGCTGGGGCCCAGCCAGCCTGGGCCAGCCACACAAATGTGGAGGAAGCGGGAAAGTAGGACATACAGAATGAAAGAAACGTAAAAAGCCCCAAAGCAAAATGTAAATGAGTAGACAAATAGAAGCAGGTTAAATTAAGTTAAAAGTGGTACAGGTATATGGTGACGCCTAGCTTTTATAATTTTAATAATAAGTCTTCAAGTCTTATATAGGAGCTGGTTGACAGCCCAAAGAAATGACAGCTACAGAGGATGCCAGGAGAACATAGCACACCAAAACAACTAAGCAGGGCTCATAGAGGCTCACAGACACTAGAGCACCATGAGTGAAGGGATTGAAAACTGCGGTTGGGATATATTTTATGAGAGAATTTATTTTCTTTCTTTCTTTTTTTAATCTTTTACAAGATTTCTCTGTGTAGCCTTGACTGTCCTGGCACTCATTCTGCTAGACTGACCTCGAACTCACAGAGCTCTGCCTGCCTCTGCCTCTCGAGTTCTTTTCCCAACTTCAGCCTTCCCTTCCTCCACTTCTTTCGGTCCATTCTCACCTCTCCTCTGCCCCAGATCACTCCTCCTCCATTTCCCTTCTGAAAAGAGCAGTCCTCACAGTGATATCAACTAAACTCAGTAAAACAAGATACAATAAGACTCAGCATACACCCTTATATCTAAGCTGTACAAGGGAAATCAGTAAGAGGAAAAGGGTTGATGATTTATGAGAAGCACAAAATAAGGAAACAAAGAATCAGGGACTCCCACAGAGAAGAAGAAATAAGTTTTTTCAGTGTCATGGAAGGTTAAATGAATTACACAGGGAAGCAGAAAATTCAGGGAAAAAACAGAAAAATTGAGTAAATTGAGGAGACAGAGAAATTGAGGAAAGGAGCATAAAGGTTAAGAACTCACATCGAAGGCCATTGGCAAGGAAACTTTGAGGAACTGTGTTGGCAGAGGCTGTTGTTTATTTCCCGCCCACCCAGACTCCTGAAATAATCACATAGAAACTATATTATTTAAATCACTTAGAAACTATATATTTGCAATAATGTTTGACCAATATCTTGAGCATATTGTTAGCTAGCCCTTACATCTAGAATTAACCCATTTCCATTATTTTATATTTTACCATGAGGCTTGTGGCCTACCAGCAAGGTTCCAGCTAGCAGCTCATGTTTTTTTTACCCTCTGGCATCTCCATGGCTTCTCGCGACTCTGCTTTCTTTCTCCCAGCACTCTGCCTGGCTCTACACTGCTCTATCACAGGCCAAACCAGCTTCTTTATTTATTAACCAATAAAAGCAACACATATAGAGAAAGACTTCCCACACAATTTCCCTTTTTTTGTTTAAATAAAAAGCAAGGTTTTAACTTTAACATAGTAAAATTACATATAACAAAACAGGTATTAAGCAAGAATTACAGTTACAATATTTATATTTACTTTATCATTTATCATAAAAAAGAGAAACTATAATTATAAAAATATATTATTTAACTCCATCCAGAAGAATATAATATTACATAAGTTAACAGGAAGTACATTGTAGGCAACTTCCAAAACTCTAGAATTGACAGAAATATCTCGTGCCTGGACAGTCACCCAACATTCTTTTGTATCATTGGGACATCCATCTTTAGCCTACAGGCCAATAGTATTTGGAAGACTTTTTCATGAAGCAGAAAATCTTAAGGACAGTTTTGTCTACATTGGCAGTTTGTCAGTCACTTTTTTTTGTGCCTTGCAGAATGTCTGGCAGACTCTTTCATGAAACAGGGACCCCAAAGGACCATCGTACTTTTAGGCAAGTTCAGCAGTTGTTTCTCTGTGGGTCCTGCATGTCCACTTCATACAGCATACCATCAAGCAGTCCAAGCAAGAGCAGTTTCTTGCCAAAATGGCTAACCAACTCCAAAAGGAGCCTTTTTGATACCCATCATCCTCTTGAAGTATATTGGTACTGCCAGGAGAAAATATTCTCACTGTCATGAAAAGTCCTAACTTATTAAAACATGTTAAATGTCATATTCTGAAGGTCTTTGAAAGATTTGAAGAATACCTATTTAACTGAAATTTATCTCTATATATTTAGAAAACCTAATTAACATCACTAAAAGCTTGACTATTATAGATGATTATCTATTAACCTATATTTTTAAATTATACATTATATTTTAAAATGAGCTGCACAAACACAATACCTTAATCAAGAGCAGAAATATACATGTAACAAAATTAACCTTAAATTTGTAACAGTAAACCAAGATCCATACCAATGCAAAGTATCCATCTCTATATCATATCCCCCTTTAAATGTAAACAAACACCTATAAACAATTATTTAGGGAATTTGGACACAGTTTTTCCCAAACTGTTTTTTGCCTTTTTTGGGTGAAGTAATTTTGGGGGGTATTATAGCAAACTTTCAGGGAATCTTGGTCCATCAAACCACATTAGTCTGGAAGGAATCCATAGGTTTTTATCCTCTGTGAAAACAAAAGTAGAACTCTTTTTCAAAGTAATATATCCTTGGACTCAAATTTTGGAATTAAGATACCTTTAAAATATATACTTTGATTTAGCTTAGCAGCCCATATAATGAAATGTCTCTCCATACTTAGGTCCTTCACAGTCAAAAAATTTAAAGAAAACACAATAATATACATAATCCAGACTCACTGTGTCTGTAACAGAGTCATGAGAGCATTCTGTTCTAGAAGCATGGAAGGCAAAGACCTAGGGAATGAGACTCATGGCTCATGGATGCACGCAGATATCCAAGGCAGAGGATAGCCAATCATTACAGTTACATAAGGTTCTATAAGACAATAAATAAATGATCATAACTTAAAGTTTTCATTTGTGCTAAAATGTCTGCCAGAAGAATTTGCTTTCCCATAATTGCTTTTCTGGTAAATTTTTCTGCATAATAATTATTACTTTAGCTTTCTTCTCTGAAAAAACTTAATTAACTGGCGGAATAGTTTTATATTTTCTAAGGAAAAGATATATTATTCTTTCTTTTTCTCACTTCCCCATAACATTCCTGCAGGAGTAATTTCTTAAAACATTATTTATTTTGATTAAGACCTTTGATATTATTTGAATAGGAAATAAGTGTGGCATAGGAGAAAGTATTAAATTTTGATCTGAAGCTCATGATGTTATTTTGAAATTTTCTGGAATCTTTAGATGATAGAACCTATTTGGGGAAAGTAGGTTCTTCGTGACGTGTGTGATATTATTACATGGATTTCATTTTTTTCCTTGATCTCACTGCTTTCTACACACCATGAGTTAATGAGTCACTGTTTTTATTGTTGTTGTTTTGTTTTGGACATCGTCCTGCTGCCAGCCATGATATTTAATTTATGACAAGTTCAGAAATAATGATGCCAGTAATGATGAATTTGAACCTCAGATGCTATAAACAAATATACTTTTCCACTTAACTTATTTCTTAGATGTATTAGTCATATCAAAAAAGCCATACTAACACATATTTCATCATAAAATTCTTATAGAGATTCAATATTGTGCGTTATTAATTAAATAATAATTATATAAGCAAGAGTGAGTAATAAATTTCCATGGTTTACTAATTAAACTTAGTCACAACATTTCATAGATTCAAATATTTTTCAAATTAAATCATGACTACTATAAAACAACTTATAAGAAAATTATGACAATCTACACTTCTTCATGTAATATACATCACCCCACAAATAAGCCAAATATAAAGATATGGTTCATTAATCTTTATTGTATATGTGCGTACTGTTTTCAATTGTAATCACTTAAAGCCTACCTTCTATTCAAAGATAAGGAAAATACTTACATAATCATAAAAACCATAGTGGAAAATATATCTTAGTAGAAAGAAACTTCATATAGAACCCCTGTGAAAATCAGTTTTCCCTGATGAAGTGACAGTGGATACATCAGCTATACTACAGTGTAGGCCTCATCCTCTGGAGGACACAAATGGGCTTCCTGTTTCTAAGTGTGCTTTTTGTTGCTATTGTTATGGCTTGGTGGTTTTTGTGTTCTTGTTTTTGTTTCCTTGTTTGATTTTGTTTATTTGTTTGTTGAGTTTTGTTCTTTAAGAGAAAAAGAACATGAAGTTGGGTAGGAAGGAGTCAGAGGAGATCTTGGTGTAGCTGAGAAAGAGAAAAGAATATGTTCAAAATATATTAAATGAAACTTTTAAATAATAAATCTGTCTAGAAATGTAAAAAAATCTAGTATGAAATCAATATTAAATTTATTTGACTCAGATACAGTAATTTTTAAGAATAGCTATTTGAGTAATAAAATCATTTATATGTATATTATTTTATTTTAAAATTTTATTAGAGTATAATTGGAAGACAAAAGTTATCTATATTAAGTGAAAATATCTTGCTGAAGTTGGACTGCTCATACCAATAATACCATCATCATATTCAGGATATTAGACTATCACTTCTAAAAGACCTACTTGTGGTGTTTTTGTTTGTTTATGTTTGTGGCAAGAATGTGACTAAAGCTCTATCTTCTTATCATATATTAAAGTACCCCAAAACTGTTTGGTATCTGCAGCTACAACTATTTTGAAAACCAGAACATATTCATTTCAGATTATTGAATCATTATGCACACTGAAAACAATTCTCTCCATAGCCCTTCCTCCAAAAGGGAACAACTGTTCTACTCTTTGCTTAGAGAAGTAAACTGTTAGGTAACTCATACAAGTGAAGTCATACGTTGTTTGTCCTTTTGTGTATAACTTGTATTACAATGTCCTTCAGGAATATTCGTGCTGTCCCACAGAGTAGGGTCCCCATTAACTCCTTAAAACATATAGAATCATGTTGATATACCCAGGACTTCAAGAAAGAAATTAAAAACAAAAAAGAAGAAAAAAGATAAAAGAGAGGAAAGAAGGTAGGAAGGAAGGGAGGAAAGAAGGAAGGAAGGGAGGAACAGAAAGAAAGAGAAAGAGAGTGAGAGAGAAGAAAGGAAGGAAGAGAAAAGAAAAAAAGGAAGGGAGGAAGGAAAACAGAAAGAGTGACAGGAAGGGACCCTAGTTTTTAATGTATTTAAATTTTCCATGGCATTCAAGATATGGCCTATTTCAATTTGAAGCTTAAAGAATATTTTAAAATCATGGATATTAAATATCAACTCTTGCCAGCCCATTAATTTCAGCTCACAAGGATGCTGGTATACTGATACACATATCATAAAAGTAGAATCAATGAAAGACACAGTAATTTTAAAAAGTTCAGATGCATTTTTCTATATGATATTCATTTATCAGCCCCTAATTGTAACTACCTTGTAATTCATAGCAAATGGATTTATCATGAATTGTTTTATGATTTGTCCTTTACTTACCTATTATAGCTGAGATGTAGTATTATTAAAATACAATTTTTACAAATAAAAAGGGCTCTTAGAGATAAAACATTTTTAACACAGAGTCTCACTTGACCTCTATACAGCCCAGATTGGCATCTACACAGCCCAGGATGGCATCAAATTCCTGAACTCTATTCTCCTAAAAATCATTTTAAATGAAGCAAGAGAGCTAACAACAAAAGATGTAAATATTTACACTATGAAGAAATGTTATTCTAAAAGAATTATAGAAATGTATAATTAACTCAGCCATTTAGAAGATACCAATTGAGCTTCACTGAGCTTTCTGAAATATAGAAAGAAGTTTTCACACACATTTCAAGGGCAAGTAAAAGTTCACCCACTCTTGACACACTCATAGGAGTTAAGATGCAGATAAAGTAAGATAAATTAAAACATCAAAATAAAACCCAGAGAGGTAAGTTACTTATAAATGTGGATTCAAAGATAACATATCTTAAAAACAGCTTTTGTCTAAAGTTAATTCTTTGCCAAGCATATAGAGCTGCTATTTCATGTTGTTCATTAGTGATAAAAATATCCTTGAATACAAAACAAACATGATCCTGGCTATCTTATATTGAAAGCTTTAGCTAGGGGAATATGTGATTATTAAGAAGATCAGACCATTGTAGTCCATAAATAAATAACAAAATTCCTCAAAATGAAATATTTTCTAGAAAAACTTAGAAATGTTCCCCTTACTAACTATCCAACCCCAAAGCATCATTACATTATTTATAAATTTATTTGTTTTGTTCACCAAGCAACTATTTAGTACCTACCAGGAACCATGTCCAACTGGAGTTAGAGTTTACAATCAATGATACCCTTGAAAAAGGAGGTATTTTCTGCTTCAAAGAAAGATCTCTAGCTATACAATTTTGAGATAGTTTCCTGAATGATTGCAGTTTAAACAAATGGCACAAATCTATATTTGCCAGGTAAATTCATTTGGGATTATCACTCACTGTTGATCTTGCCTCTTACGCAGGCATCCAAAAGATGAGTGACCTGCTAGTCCCTAGGCCACAGATGTTCTGTATTGTCAGGCTGAGTACTAGATATTAAAATTGTAGCATAGTCACAAGCCAGGAGGGAGATGATGGCGACCTTGTAGCTGCCGTGTTTGTTTAGTTTGTTTGCCTTTTCTTCTTTGAGCAATACTAAAAAGGTGAGTTTCTCCCACTGGCTTCTCCATCCTGAGATTGTCAAACTGATCTTTTGCTGCCCTGGAGCCAGGATGCTTTGCACTTAAACCAGCTTAAAATGCATCTGCCATTTTCCGGCGTATACATTCCCTTTTGTAATTAACTTGCAAGTTTGGTGTGCCACTGACTCCATTGCCCCTTGGTGATAACAACTGTGACAGTTGTGAAACACAATGCATCCAGATTGTGTTACAGTAACCTGATGTGTTCAGGATCACTTTGTGAATGCACAGAAATTGCTGATGGTAGCAAATATAACTAACTGCATATCATTAAAAATTTTACATGGGTTTTGCTCCTAAAAGGGAAAAAGATCAAATATGTGCAAAAGTATTAAACACTCTTCACAAAATATTAATCCACTATATTAATAATAAATAATAAACTAATAAACAATCATTATTAGTTTCAGTGCTTTATGAAATCAATGCTACTTATCAGCCTCTGTATGAGTGTGTGTATGTGCCTGTGGTTTGTTAGGATGGGTGTATACATGAGTGTGCATTCACATGTGGAGGTCGGGGTTCAGTATCAGGTGTCTATCAATCACTATTTTTTGACACACAGATTCTCATTGAACCTAAATCTCATTAATTTTATTGACCAACTGACTGTTGAGCTTCAGGGACCTCTCTGTCATCTCATCCTCCACCCTGGGGTTATTGGCACACACCACCACACCTGGGTTTTAGTATGGATTCTGATACTACAAACACAAGTCCTCATGCTGGCCAGGTAATTTACTGAATAAGTCATGTCTCCAGTCATGTGAAATACTTTTTATTACTTAAAATTTTGTAAGAATTTTATATGTTGTTATATTTACATAATTTATGTCCTTCATTTGCCCTCCTCAAACTCCCCCTGATCCCCCACTCTTTCTCAAATTCATGACTTTGGTAATAAAACAATTATGGAATGACAAGGAAACTTTTGATCACAAGCTGCTTTTCTGTAAAATTATACGTTCAAGTATTAACACAGAATATTTATTTTGGATGGATCTCAAATATCTCTGCAAGGCTACTGTGGATATGGAAGTCCCCAGATGACGGTGTTATTAGAGCATGGTGGAAGCTAGAAGTTGGAGCGTAACTGAAAGAAGTAGGTAACTACACCTACAACTTTAATGGGGATATAGGGATCCTGAATCAATGAATCTTAAATCTCTCTCTCTCTCTCTTTATCTTTCTCTTTCTCTCTCTCTCTCCACCGCTGCCTTTTTCCATCTCTCCATCTTACCCTCTCTTCCTCTCTCTTGCTACAGTTGTAATGAGGTAGCACACTTAACCATGCTCTTCCAGGCTAGAGCAATGTGGCCAAGCAAACAGGAGCAAACACCTATGAAACTTAATCTTTCATCCTTTAGAGTTTAGAGGTTTCAGTATTTTTGTGAAAACTACGTGAAGATAAACCCTTTGCTTTTCTAATTCTGTAGCAAGTGATGGTATGATCACTGAACACTTTTATTTTAGAAACTTTTTTCATCTATAAGAAAACAAAATATTTTGTTAACAATATGGGTTTGGGAATGAAGTGTTGGGATTTTTTGGCTCTCACACAAGCAATTATGTAATCTCACAAAAAGGCATTACAGTGTCTCTAGACTTCCCTGTTACCTTGAAAGTTGGACCACTATCTAATGATCAATCGTAACTGCCAACTTGAAAAGATTTAAAACAACCTAGGTGCCGTTGGGGCATCCATCTTCAGCCTACAGGTCCATAGTATCCAGGAGACTTTTCCATGAAGTAGGAAAATTCAAAGACAGTTCAGTCACTTTCTTCTGTGTCCTGCAGAATGTCTCGCAGACTCTTTCATGAATCAGGAACCCTCGAGGATCATCTCACCTTTAGGCAAGTTTAGCAGTCCTCTCTCTGTAGGTTCTTTGTGTCCAGTTTATGCAACAGTCCAGGCAAGAGCACTTTCTTGCCCAAATGGCAAACCAACTCCATAAGGAGTCTCTTCAATGCCCATCTTCCTCTTGAAGTAGCTTTTTTTACTATGTTAAAATGAAAGCCTTTCTTTTTTGTTTAAACAGAAAAAGGGGAAATGGTGTAGGAGTGTCCTCAGGGATGATTTGGGAGTCCCCTCTGTGTGCTGTGATTACCATTAATGAATAAAGAAAACTGCCTTGGCCTTTTGATAGGGCAGCCCTTAGATGGGCGGAGTAGATAGAAGGGAATGCTGTGAGAG
>PVIU01022530.1:0-29183 GCA_004026605.1 Ondatra zibethicus
ACCACACTGAACCTGATAGAAGAAAAAGTGGGAAGTAGCCTGCAGTACATGGGCACTGGAGACCAGTTCTTGTGTAAAACCCCAAGGGCACAGACAATAAGAGCAACAATGAACAAATGGGACCTCCTGAAACTGAGAAGCTTCTGTAAAGCAAAAGACACAGTCATTAAGACAAAAAGAGAACCTACTGAATGGGAGAAGATCTTCACTGACCCCACATCAGACAAAGGTCTGATCTCCAAAATATACAAAGAACTCAAGAAACTAGACATTAAAATTCTAAATACCCCAACTAAAAAATGGGGTAAGGATCTGAATAGAGAATTCTCAACAGAAGTTCGAATGGCCAAAAGATACTTAAGGTCATGTTCAACTTCCTTAGCAATCAGGGAAATGCAAATCAAAACAACTTTGAGATACCATCTTACACCTGTCAGAATGGCCAAAATCAAAAACACCAATGATTCCCTAGGTCTACATTATTTATAGAAGTTTTAGCTGTGTTTTAATCTATGATATATGAATACATTTACCTCTAATAAGCCATTAATTTTCATTTCTTCAGTGAGAAATACTGCTTTGTTTCAAAATATTAATGCTTTAGAAGTTTGGAACTTTCTGAGCACTCAGGCCTCTAAAAATGTAGCAATGGAAATAGCATGGGATTATCCTAGCTAAATGTTGCTGCTATAAACACATTTTTATAATAATTTAAAGTCTCTGCTCGCCTCTTTTTCCAAGTTGCACCTTCCAAGATGCACCATAGTATCATGCTTTGCTTCAGAAGGTAGATCTAAATGAGCTTTCTCAGTGCAGTACTCTTTAAGGGTGACACTGCTCTTAGACGCCACGCTTTCTCACAGCACAGTAATAGGACTCTGTAAGTGAGAGATGGGACTGTGATCTAAAAGGAGACATAACAATAAAATGTTTTGTATAATCAAATCATTCAGTCATCTTGGACACACAAGAATGATTTAAACCAGTCTTAGTTACTTTCTTTTTGCTGTGGTAAGACAGCATGGCCAAGGCAGTTTATAAATTAAATCATTTCATTTGGAGCTCACTCTTCCACAGGCTCTATGACCATCACAGTGAGGAGCATGGCCACAGGCAGGATGGCAGGGAGCTGCAGCAATAGCTCAGGATGTGCATCTTGATTTACAAGTAGGAGCCCTAGAGAGCAAGACTGGGACTTTTATGGGGTTTTGAAATATCAAAGCCTGCCCCCATTGGAACACCTCTTACAAAGCTACAGCACCTAATCCTTCTCAAATACTTCTACCAACTAGAGACCAGGTATTTAGATATTTAAGCTTATGGGAACCAGTCTTTTTCAGATCATTACAGAGTTTCACACTGAGATTTAAAGCTTTGTTTCAAATGAAAAGCATAGATTTAAGGCCTTAGATATCTCTGCAGTATTGGCTTTTCAGAAGAAATGGCAATATAAGTTATTTTCAAGCAACATTGGTTGTAACTATCATGCTTTAACACTAATAGATTTTGTTATGCCATCCTAGTGTCCTTCTCAGAACTCCAAGAATACGTCCTGGCCAGCACACCTGCAGAGAAACTGAATGTTGAATGGCCTATGCTAGTCTTGACTGGGTTTGGTTCAAAGTTACAAGTTGAGTCTTGGTCAACTTCATGTTGGAAATTTTTAGGAGCACAAGAGGTAACACCAATTAGCATACAACCACATTCTGCTCATTACAAATCTACTAACACTTCCACCTTCTCACTGACCCGAATGAATTATGTAGAACTGGCTGTCAGCTTTGTTGTGGTTAAATGTGTAAGTACATCTACAAAGCGTGCATTCCATTCAAGACAAATACTCAATAGAGTAATAATGAAATGACTGGCTATCAAGGGAGAAGAGTAAGGAAAATCCTGGCAAAGCTATTATCATATTCATTAGGGATTGGCTATCAAAGCACAGCTTAAATAATTAAAAGGGAAAGCTTAAAAAGCTATGCATATATAAAAATATATGCAACCAAAAGGTAGGAATAACCAAAGACTGACTCTATAGATACTGCCTCTCTGTCATTGAGCACCAAATATTTTGTCTTTGTGGCTTTCTGGTCAGTTTTGAAGTTTGCAACTTTAGGTCATCGCAACAAAGATTGACTCTGTAGATACTGCCTCTCTGTCATTGGCCACCAAATATTTTGTCTTTGTGGATTTCTGGTCAAATTTAAAGTTTCATGGAAAGCAAATCTGGCTTAATTTGGGCCATGTGCCACTCCCTAAATTAGATGATCGGGCCTAAGCATATGTCTATCATCTTCTTCCTTTCTGTCTTTCTGGTTTACACTTTAAGATGAAGCGTAAACTTCTTTTAGGGAGTGTGGGAATGAATTATGTAGAACTGGCTGTCAGCTTTGCTGTGGTTAAATGTGTAAGTACATCTACGATGTGTGCATTCCATTCAAGCCAAATATTCTGCCACATCATTCTAGGAATGAGTCCTAAATAAAATATAGAAAATGTTGATGAATGGGAATTAGTAGATATCCTAAAGTTTGTGGTGGTAATTTTCCCATAAACTCACTTGAATGAGAATCTTTTGAAAGAGGATAGGAGAGAATGGGTGAAAGGAAGAAATATATCAATATCAATCTAACATAGAAATAGAGCTATCATTTTAAATACACTGGAATCTTCTGCCATTCAGAGATCTCAGCCAATCATATAGGATCACAAACCTGTAAACATTTGTGAATTTTTAATTTCACGTATTGATAGAAAAATATAACTAACACTGAATAAACCAAGAAAATTTATTCATGATTAAAGTCCTTATATATCAGCAACACAACATAACATATAAAAATTTATATTACTTAAAAATTTATTTTCCCAGACAGTGGTGACACACTCCTTTAGTCCCAGCACTTGGGAGGCAAAGGCAGGCAGATCTCTGTGAGTTTGAGGCCAGCCTGTTCTACAAGAGCTAGTTCCAGGACAGGCTTCAAAACTACAAAGAAACTCTATCTTGAAAACCTAAAATAATAATAATAATAATAATCTCTAGGGACCAGTGAGATGAGTAAGGTGATGAAGCCATGCAATCTGATTACCTGAGTTCAATCCCCAGAACCCAAATGGCGAAAGAATGAACCTCTGCTAATTGTTTACTGACATCTATATCACACCATTAGATGTGTGCATCTGCTCAATTATACAAATAAATAAGCAAATAAGCATATGCTTTAAATATACATATAGAAACATTTACATCTTAAATATAGTGCTTATCTTACATGTTAGCCACTGAATGAGCAGTGAATAGTATAATTGCCATTTTTCTTTTATTATTATTGTTGTTGATTTTATTAATTTTTTTCATACAAGATATTCCGATTATATTTTTTCCACTCCTCCATCTTTTCCCTCACCTCCATACCTACCCAACTTTATGCATTCTTTTTCACTCTTTCTGTCTCTTTCTCAAAAAAATAAAAACCAACATAAAAATTAAAACAAATGAGTTTTAAAGAAACACCAAAATTTCAAACAACCAAAAAAAATATACAAAAAAGAAAGCATGTATTCAATTTTGTGTTGGTGTACTACTCCAGGGCATTGGGCCAGCCTTGGAGTGTGGTTGAGTCACAAATATCTTCTTGAATATGGATAGAATATTGTGTGCTTCTACATGCTGGAATTTTGTCTGACTTGAACTTGTTAAGATGTTATCCATGCTGTCAAAGTCTCTTTGAGTTTATATATGTATAATATATCTGTCAACCCTGTTGTGCTTGAAAGATGCTGTTTCCTTGGAGTCATCCAGCACCTTCAGTTCTTACAGTCTTTCCACATCTTCTTCCACATAGAACCTTGGGGGCAGGTTTGGTAAAGACATCCTATTTAAGGCTACATGCACCAAAGTCTCCCACTCTCCAGTTGTAAGTCTGTGTTAATTTCCATCTACTGCAAGAAAAACACTTCTCTGATGAGGGTTGAGGGTTGTTCTTCTCCATGGTTATATTAGTGTCTTATGTAAGAGTCGTTTATAGTTGTGTTCCTTTAGTAGAATTATAATTGCAATTGTTTTTCCTAAGGTTCCTAAGCTATTTAGTCTCAGTTTCTTGGTCACTTTAGTAGTATCAAATATGGATTCTAGCTTAGAGAATGGGCCATAAAGCCAATCAAAAAGGGATCCATTACTCCTGTAAAATGTGTGTCACTATCGCACCAGTATACCTTGTGGGCAGGTAGCTATCGTGTAGGAGCATGATTCATAGCTGGGTGATATTAAAGGTTGCTTTCTCTTCTGGTAGCGCATATAGTAACTGTGGTGGCTTAAAGAAGAATGGTCATCATAGGTTCATTTATTTGAGTAATCGGTTCCCAGATAAATGGTCGAAGTGTTTGGAAAGGATTAGAATGTGTAGCATTGAAGGAGGTGTCACTTGGTACAGGTTTTGGGGTTGCAAAAAACCCATATGATTCCCAAATAGCTCCCTCTGCCTTGTGCTTGTAGATAAGATGAAAGCTCTCAGCTGCTGCCCCAGTTCCATGCCTGGCCAGCTGCCTGACTGCTGCTGTACTCAGGATAATGGTCTTTGACTTACCTTTAAGATTGCCAGACCCAGTAAACACTATCTTCTATCAGCTGCCTTGATCATGCTGTCTCATCACAATAGGAGAGTAACTAAAACAGCAGCACCTTCTAGCACCATGAATGACGGTCAATAGGAGTGAAGTTTTAGTTGTGCATCAGCTCAATTTCTCTGTATTCTGTGACAAAACAAGCGGTGCCTTCAACAATACGGCCCTAAATACTGTCATGTGGTTGAGAGTAACCAATACCCCTGATAATAACCAGTGATATTTGGAGGTGGTCTATGAAATCCCTTTTTTGAGCAGTTGAAGAAAACATGTAACTCATTACTGAAATGGGGCCTTTATTTGGGGACGTAAAATGTCTCTTTGGGGCACTGTACTGACTCCATTTAAATTTCTTTCATTTATGTTTATATTTTAGGAAGCTTTACATTATTAGTTTTCCTTGTAGCTTTCCAAAATGCCTTCAGTGTTAGTTTTCTTCCCTCCCTATTAAATTATAGTCTACCTTCTCCTTTTTCCATCTACAGTTCGAAATCCTATTTACTCTTCCTTGATAGGTTCCTCCTACACATTGACCTCCCACGGCCACTACCCCATTACTGGCTACCTAACCTCTGTAGTTATTCTAATTGAAAGACACATATCTAAAACTTAAAAGGTAACCTCCACATATAAGAGAAAACATGGAATGTTTGTCTTTAAGAGTCTCAGTTACTTTACTCAGGATAATCATGTCTAGCACCACCCATTTACATGCAAATCTGATTTTTTTCTTAACAGCTGGATAATATTCCATTGTATAAATGTACTAAATTTCCATTATTCATTTGTTTATCAGTTGATAGACATTTAGTGTGTTTCTAATTTCTGGTTACTATGAATGAAGGGTGACCTATCTCTTTAGTAAGATGTATTGCCCTTAGGGTATATGTTGAAGAATGTTATAGCCAGGTTTTATGGTAGATTTATGTACAGATTTTTGAGGAACCTCCACTTTGATTGTCATTAGAGCTGTACCCATTTGCACTTTCATCATTGCCATGAGCAACAAATAAAATTTTCCCTTTCTCCATAGTCCTTGCCAGAATCTGCTGCTATTATTTTACTAATCTTGGACATTCTGACTAGGTGGAGTAAGATGTAATCTCAAAATAATTCTAATTTTTATTTTTCAGATAGTTAAGGACATTGAACAGTTTTCTAAATGTTCTTCAGCAATTGTTTGAGAAATCTCTGTTTAGTTCTAGAACCCATTTTTAAAATGGTTTGTTTCCCTGATGTTCAGTTTTTTAGCTCTTTGTATACTCTAGATACTAACCTTCTATCAGATCTATAATTGGTAAACAATTTTCCCCATTCTGTAGGCAGTTAAGCAGTAAGCTTAATCTTAACAATTTCCTGTTCTTTGAATACTGAAAATGTGAGCCACAGTCCAAAACAATGAGACTACAAAAGAGAATTATTTACATCACAATCACACCCAAGGATAAAGCAAATGACTCTCTGATTTCCCCTTGCAGGGTAATGAAAATACAGTGACAAAGTAGGCTAGCTGGAAATGGGAAAACAAAGTCTGTGCAGTTTGATACATTCGTATTGTGCTTTAGATTCTGGTTATGGAAAATATCTTTCTTATCCTCTGATAACAGGAAGATATTTGCAGCAGAACACAATCTGACTCATCTAAATGACAATGCATTTCCATTGGACATACATGGTTGAAAAATTAATATTTAAATTTATTTAAAATTATTTTAAATTTAAAAAGTTTCAGATCTTGGAATTTGTATTCTCAATTGAAGGCAAAACAGGCTCCTAACATATTTACATGCTTCCCAACTGATATTCAAGACCAACTTTCACTCATGAAAGTACCAGGCCTGGAAATACCTAAAATGTTTGTTAAAAGAATCCTCAAATGTTACATTCCAATATAAAGTATTAATAGATGCTGGAGAGTTGATTTAAATAGCAAAGCACATGCAGTGTGAGCAAGGGGACCTGAGTTCAGATCCCTAACATCTATGTAGGAGGAAACCGTGGTGTTATTATGCTCCTGTATTGCCAGCACTGAGAAGCAGAGGCACATAGACCCTGTTGTGCAATGCCAGGTAGTCTAGTCAAATAATAAGCTATAGATCAGTGAGTGCCTGCCTCAAAAATAAAGTGAAAAATTATTGAGAAAACAAATAATATTTACTTCTGACCTCAATGCACACATGTTCACTTGTTCATATACCACACACATGCACACACTAGCAATGAAGCACAAGAAGCATTGCTAATACTCCAAATTTTCTTATTTGATGAACTAATAAGATACATCAATAAAGTTAAATGCCATTGTAGAAAATACTTTCAATAACAGCACTAAGATGTTTTTATGACAGTTAAAGGATGGCAGTTAAAGAAAGAAAAGCCAAACGATAAATTTTTGTGAAAGCAGTTAATAATTCATAGCAAGAATAGTTGTTCTTTTTAGATAAAAGTTGGATAAAAGTTGACAAATTAAATGTTTGCTTTTTGGGTAACAAGTTAAGAAAAAGCTTCTAGTCTAATGAATAATCATGTAAAATAAGAAATTATACATGATTATTTTTTCAATTTTATTATACCAGTTGTCAAAGGTTATATATTGAGCAGGGAAATTTATGATAAGCGTGGCTGAACTCTCATAATAAATAAATAAGTTGGTTTTTATTGGTTTTGTATCTGTTAGGAAATGTGTACTTTCTGACTAATAACAGTTTCTTCAGTCTTCAGGTCTGGCATAAAAATTTTCTGCCTGGAAGTGGTATTGCATGCTTTTAATCCCAGCACTCAGGAGGCAGAAGCAGGTGGATCTCTGTGAGTTTGAGGCCAGTCTGCTCTACAAAGTGAGTTCCAGGACAGCCAGGGCTATTACACAGAGCAACCCTGTATCAAAAAAAAAAAAAAAAAAAAAAAAAAAAACCAGAAAACAAACAAACAAAAAGATTTTCCACAGCTATGATCATGTTGTTATCATGTATAATGTTTAAATGTCTAGTCTACAGCCAGAACATGAAAACTTTTCAAAAACATGGATAGAACATAGTGAGATCTTGGTGCTTGAAGACATGTCAACATATTCTAACACAAATAATACTGGTTAGAAAAAAATTATTTCATACAGGCCTTTTAGAATGGAGATTTTATTCTTTTTGTTGTTTTTGCCCTATTTTTTATCTGCTTGAAGATTAGAAATGGAACTTGATAAGGGGACAAAAGGAGGGGAGTGGAGAAAAATGAATAGCACAATAAAAACAAGAAAAAAATTTTAAAAAGTTAAAATATAGATCTAATGAGCACACTTGGATACGTATTTATAAAGGTAATTAAACACCACTAAGAACATTTGGTAGTATTCAGGATATGAAATATTACAAAAGTCCAAAGCAAAACTAACAATTAAGAAAAGTAAATATGAGTGCTTTTAAAGCTGGTGCAATAGGTACTGCTGTTTTTGTAGAGATTCCTTGATTAATTACCAGCAATCACACGGCAGCTTACAACCACCTCCAACTCCAATCCCAGGTATCCATCACCCTCTTCTTGCCTCCACAGTCACAATTATGCACTTGGTGCAAATATATACACGTATACAAAACACCAATACACATAAAACACTAAAATAAATCAATAAAAAATATAAATAAAATATGCTTAATGAAAGAGCATTACTAAATGGTATGTGAGCCTTAAGAGGCTAAACCACCAACTAAGGGTTCTGACTAGACTGGGGGATGTTGGAGGAGGACACTAGATTGTTCCCAGCCACTTAGTCCTGAAATAATCACACAGAAACAGTATTAGTTAAATTAATTAAATCACTGCTCGGCCCATTAACTCTAGCTTCTTATTGGCTAACTCTTACCCATTAATTTAACCCATTTCTATTAATCTGTGTATCACCATGTGGCTGTGGCTTACTGGCTAAAGTTCCATCTGGCTCTAATGGGGCTACATGGCTTCTCTCTAACTCTGCCTTTCTTTCTCCCAGCATTCCATTTAGTTTTCCCCACCTAGCTCTGTTCCCCTATAGCTCTGCTATATGCCCAAAGCAGTTCATTTATTAAACAATGATATTCACAGCATACAGAGGGGAATCTCACAGCACCTCCCCTTTTCTGTTTAAATAAGAAGGAAGGCTTTAACTTTAACATAGTAAAATAACATATAACAAAACAGGTATCAAGCAAGAATTAGAGTTACAATATTTATATCTACTTTATCTTTTATTATAACTAAGGAAAACTATAACTTTAACTGTAAATTCTTCAACCCCATCAAAGACTCCAGAAGGAGGTACTATTAACTAAGTAAACAGGAAGCACATTGCAAGCAACTTCCAAAACTCTAGAACTGAGAGACATCTCACTGCCTGGACAGTTACCCAAAATTCTTCTGTATTGTTGGTGCATCCATCTTCAGCCTACAGGCCCATAGTATCCAATAGACTTTTCCATGAAACAGGAAATTTCTAAAACAGTTCTACCTATATGGGCAGTTTCTCAGTCACTAGCAGACTGTTTCATGAAGCAGGAACCCTGAATGATCTTCTCATCTTTAGGCAAGGTCAGCAGTCATTTCTATGTGGGTCCTGCATGTCCAGTTCATCAAACAGTATAGGCAAGAGCAGTTTTTTGCCCAAATGGCTAACCAACTCCATAAGGAGCCTCTTCGATGCCCATCTTCTTCTTGAAGTAATTGGTGTTGCCAAAAACAGATGTGTCTCATTGTCATGAAAAGTCTTAACTTCTGAAAACATTTTAAATGCCATATTCTGTAGTCTTTGAAAGGTTTGAATAATACCTATCTATCTGAAATACATCTCTGTACAAATAGAAAATCTAAATAACATGACTATAAGCTTGACTATTATAGATGATTATCTATTAATCTGTATTTCTTAATTATACATTACATTTTTTAAATGAGCTGCACAATCACAATACCTTAATTAAGAGCAGAAATATACATATAACAAAATTGACCTTAAGTTTGTATCAATAAACCAAGATACATACCAATGCAAGACTCTATAGCATATTCCACTTTAAATGTAAAAGAACATTTATAAACAATATTTGGGAATATGGGCGTAGTTATTCTCCAGCTTCTTGCTGTTTATTGGGCAAAGTAATTTTTGAGGGGTGTTCAAGGTGACCTTTCAGAGGGTCTTGGACCATCAAACCATATTAGTCCGGAAGCAATCCACAGGTTCTCATCCTCTGTGGAAACAAAAGAAGAGCCTCTTTTTCCAAAGCAACATATCATTAGGCCCATATTTTGAATACAAGATATCTTTAAAATATATATGTTGGCTTAGCTTAGCAGTCCCCATTCAAAGAACACACAATAGTATACATAATCCAGACTCTCTGTGTATATTCCATCTTTACATGGCTTATTGTTTTTTACTTTTTTAAATCTATGATTGTCTGTACTCTGTCTCTTTAAAGACTTTGTTTATTTTTTATTAAAACAATTTACTTCTTTTTTAACTCTCTACTCTTTTTCTTCTCTCTCCCAAGCCTACATACATTTATCCAACAATGTGACCCATTTAGAGGTCTATATCTGTCTGAATCTGTTTTTATTGTGTATCTGTAAGCCTTTTCTGACCAGGATGACTTCTTATAATGCTAAGCACTTCTTAAAAACTTAAGCTGTGTCATTGCTAGGGTATATACAGTACTTTCTGCTTTCCCTGCCCAGTCCAGCAAGGCAGAGTCACTCGCCGACACTGAGAGTCACACACATTTCCCCACTTCCAGCCCCCACTTCCAGGCACACAGCTGGTCCAAGTTCCCATCAAGCAAGCCACAGCACACTGCTGACAAACCCCATCCAAATACTTGGTCTCCCGAAAGAGCCAGAGGTCGTGCTGGCAGCACGGCCCAGAAAGCTGGCATTTCAAAACAGCACAGCTTTTTTCTGCTGCCGCTGAGCCAAGAAAACCTCTCTTAAAGGAGCTGCAAACAGAAAGAAGCTGTGTTAAACTCTGTATTTTTGTGTCTAGAATTCTCTTGTTTCACAGTACATGGCAGGGACTGACTCAAGTCACCAGGCTTGCAAACTGGACTCAAGTCACCAGGCTTGTAAAACAAGAGTATTTTTTTAACTAGAGGAGCCATCTTACTACCCCATTATGATATTTTATATATGTATATCACGTAATTTCATGATTCAAGTTCACCTTTCTATGTAGCTGTTCCCTTCCACCTTCCCAAATAGTTCTTTTAACTATTATGTCTCACACACATACACAAGCAATACACACACACAATTAAAATCTGGATTCTGCATGTCTTTTTGAATCTGGCTTAGTTCACTTAACATGGTCTCCAATTCTGTTTACTTTCCTACACATAGCAAAATTTCATTCTTCTTTAAGACTGAATAAAACTTCATACATGTACTATATTTACTTTATCCAGGAATCTGTCAAGGAACACCTAGGCAGACTCCATGTCTACTCTATTGTGAATAATGTAGTAAAACATGGATTATAGAAATTTCTGTTTTTAATTTTTATTTATTTTATAACCAACCCCAGTTTACCTCCCTCCTCTCCTCCTGTTTCCTCCTGTACCACCTTTCTACCCCTCCCCATACACTGTTCAGCAAGAGTAAGTCCTCCCATGTGGAGTCAACAAAGCATGGCCTATCAAGGTGAGGCAGGATCAAGCTGCTCCATTCTGAATCCAGATCCTTGACTCACTGCTAGGAACCCCATAAAAAGACCAAGCTACACAACTGTCACCCACAAACAAAGGGTCTATGTGGGTCCCAAGAAGGCTCTCTAGATTAAAGTCAGGGATGGTGATGCCTCTAGAAGTTCATTTATTGTACAGAATTGTTTTAGTTATCCTGGGATTTTTGTTTTTCCATATGAAGTTGGGCATTGTTCATTGGATGTCTGTGAAGAATTATGTTGGTATCTTAATGGAGATTGCATTGAATCTGTAGATTGTTTTTGGTAAGATTGCTATTTTAACTAAGTTAATCTTACCTATCTAAGAGCATTGGAGATCTTTCCATTTTCTGATAACTTCTTCAATTTCTTTCTTCAAAGTCTTAAAGTTCTTGTAACATAGGTTTTTCTTGTTTTGTTAGTGTTCCCAAGATATTTAATATTATTTGTGGCTATTGTAAAGGATGATGTTATTCTTATTTCTTTTTCAGCCCATTTATCATTTGTATATGGGAGGAGGGATACTGATATTTTTTGAGTTAATCTTGTACTCCACCATATTACTGAGGGTGTTTATCAGCCATAGGAGTTCCTTGGTATAATTTTTTGGAATCACTTATGTATACTATCATATCATCTACAAATAGTGAAAGTTGATTTCTTCCTTTTCAATTTGTACCCCCTTGATCTCCTTTTGTTGTCTTATTGCTCTAGCTAGAACTTTGAGTCCTATATTGAATAGATAAGGAGAGAGTGGACAGCCTTGTCTTGTTCTTGATTTTAATGGAACCTTTCTGAGTTTCTCTCTATTTAATTTGATGTTAAATGTTGGCTTGCTGTATGTTGCTTTGATTAGGTTTAAGTATGTTCCTCATATCCTTGATCTAAGAACTTTATGAAAGGATGTTGGATTTTGTCAAAGACTTTTCAGCATCTAATGAGATCATTGTGTTTTTTTCTTCCAGTTTGTTTATATTGTGGATTACATTGATAGATTTTCATATGTTGAACCATCCCTGCATCTCTAAGATGAAGACTACTTGATCATTGTGGATGATTTTTTTGATGTGCTCTTTGATTGGATTGCCAGCATTTTATTGACTATTTTTGCATCAGCATTTATGAGAAAGATTGGTCTGTAATTTTCTTTCCTTGTGGCATCTTTGTGTGGTTTGGTAATTATAGCCATATAAAAATAGTTTGGCAGTGTTCCTTCTGTTTCTATTGTGTGAGACAATTCGAGGAGTATTGGTATTATCTCTTAGAAATTCTGGTAGAATTCTGCATGGGAACGATCCAGAGCTGGACTTTTTATGGTTGGGAAACTTATATTGGTTGGCTGTTTCTATTTCATTAGGGATTATAGGTCTATTTAAATTGTTTATCTGGCCTTGATTTAATTTTGGTATGTGGTACCTACCCAGTTAATTGTGCATTTCTTTTAGTTTTTTAAATTTGTGGAACACAGTTTGTAAAGTATGACCTAATGATTCTATAGATTTCCTCAGTGTCTTTGGTTATATCCTCCTTTTCATTTCTGATTTTGTTAATTTGGATACTCTCTGTTTGCCTTTTGGTTAGTTTGAATAAGGATTTGTCTATTGTGTTGATTTTCTCAAATAACTGCTCTCTGTTTCATTGTTCTCTTTGTTTAATTGATTTTCTTGTATGGTTTATTTTATTAATTTCAGCCCTCAGTTTGATTATTTCCTGTCATCTTCTTCTCCTTGGTAAGTTTGCTTCTTTTTGTTCTAGAGCATTTAGATGTGTTGTTAAGTCGCTAATATGAGATTTCTTCAAATTCTTTATGAAAGCACTTAATTTAATGAACTTTCCTTTTAACACTGCTTTCATAGTGTCCCATAAGTTTGGGTATGTTGTGCATATATTTTCATTGAATTCTAGGAAGTTTTTCTTTATTTCTTTCTTGACCTAGTGGTGGTTCAGTTGAGCATTACTCAGTTTCCATGAGTTTGTGGCTTTCTGTAATTTGTGTTGTTGGTGGATTCTAGCTTTAAACAATGGTGATCTGATAAGATACAGGAGGTTATTCCATTTTTTTTCTATCTGTTGAGATTTGCTTTGTGATGGAGAATATGTGGTCAGTTTTAGAGTAGGTTCCATGAGATGCTGAAAAGAAGGTTTTTTCTTTTATGTTTGGATGAAATGTTCTACAGATTTCTGTTAAGCCCATTTGTATCATGACACCTATTATTTCCTGTATTTCTCTGCTAAGATCTGTCTGGCAGACCTGTCCATTGGGGAGAGTGGGGAGTTGAAGTCTCTCACTATTAGTGTGTGGGGTCTGATGTATCCTTTCGACTTTAGTAAAGTTTCTTTTACAAACATGTGTACTCTTGTATTGGGGACATAAATGTTAAGAATTGAGACCTCATATTGATGGAGTTTTCATATGATAAATAGGAAATATCCTTCTCCATTTCTTTTGATTAATTTCAGTTTTAAGTCTATTTTGTTAGATATTGGGATAGTTATAAGATATTTTAGGCCCATTTTTGTTGAAAAATATTTTCCAAAATCTTTACATTGAGGTAATGTCTGTCTTTGAAGTTGAGGTATGTTTCTTGTATGCACCAGAAGGGCAGAATTCGTTTTTTTTAAATCTTGTTAGCCTGTGTCTTTTTATAGGTGAATTGAGTCCTTTGGTATTAAGGAATATTAATTACCAGTAATTGTTAATTCCTGCTGTTTTTGTTGTTGTTGTTGTTGTTGTTGTTGGTGGTGGTGGTGGTGTGTGTGTGTGTGTGTGTGTGTGTGTGTGTGTGTGTGTGTGTGTGTGTTTTCCTTCCTTGGGATTTACTAGTATGATATTATCTATTGCCTGTGTTTTTGTGGGTTCAGCTTATTTCCATTGGTTGGATTTTTTCTTTAATTATTTTCTGTAATGCTGGATTTGTGGATAGGTGTTGTTTCAATCTCATTTTGTCATGGAATGTCTTGCTTTCTCCATATATAGTAATTGAAAGTTTTGCTCAGTATATTATTGCAGGCTGTCATCTGTGGTCTCTTAATGTCTGTGGAATATCTCTTTAGGACCTTCTGGCTTACAGAGTCTACATTGAGAAGTCAGGGTTATTCTGATAGGTGTGCCTTTATATGTGCTTGGTCTTCTTCTTTGTTGCTTTTAATATTCTTTCTTTATTCTGTATGTCTAGTGTTTTAATTATTATGTGGCAAGTGGACATTTCTTTTCCCTTTGGTCCAGTCTATTTGGTGTTCTGTAAGCTTCTTGTATCTTCATAGGCATGTCCTTCTTTAGGTTGGAAATATTTTCTTCTATGATTTTATTGAATATATTTTCTGTGCCTTTGACCTTGTAATCTTCTTCTTTTTCTATCCCTATTATTTGTATGCTTGTTTTTTCATGTTGTCCCAGATTTTCTAGATGTTTTGTGTTAACACTTTGTTAGATTTAATGTTTTCTTTGACTGATGAATCTATTTTGTCTATTGTATCTTCAGTGTCAAAGAGTCTCTCTTTCATCTTTTGTATTCTGTTAGTTATGCTTTTATCTATAGTTCCTATTCTTTTACCCATATTTTCCATTTCCAGAGTTCCCTTGGTTTGTGGTTATTTTATTGCCTCTATTTTAATTTTCAATTCTTGAACTGTTTATTTCACCTGTTTGACTTTTTTTCCTGGCTTTCTTGACTTTCTTTAAAGGGTTTATTGATTTCTTCTGATTTTTTGTTTGTCTTTTCCTCTTTAAAGGTCTCTATTATCTTCAAAAAGTTATTTTTACATGATTTTTTTCTGCTTCATCTACATTGATATGTTCAGATCTACCTGTTGTAGAACCACTAGGTTCTGGTAGTACCATATTGCTCTTTATGTTGTTGAATGTATTCTTACACTGCCATGTACCCATCTGAGTTTGGGATAATTATAGGTATAGGTGTTGATTCTTGTGATGTCTTTGTTTGATAGGTCTGTTATTCTTTTCTTGTGTGTTTCCCTTATTGTTTTTTGTCCTTAATGGTGAATGGTTCTTGTGATTGGTTGGTTGTCAGGTTGAATACGGTTGTCTCTGCTGAAATTTGTGGGGGTTTGGTTGCCTAGATCCAGTATAGTGTCCAGGTCAGAAGAACTGAGGTCTTTACTTGTACCTATGGAGTCTGTTCTTCCAATTGTTGTGGGTTGTGCCTGTGCCTATAGAGTCTGTTAATTCAACTAGTGTAGGTTTTTCCTGTTATTGTTTTTCCAACTGGTATGGGTACTGTTTGTGCCCATAGGATCTGCTGATGTTGTTGGAGAAGGCTGGTTATGGGGAAACTCTTTCCTGTTTTGTTCAACTACTTATTGATCATTAAAGAGTGCATCATTCAGTCTTCAAGTATTTGTGTTACTTCTGAAGTATTTCTTGCTATTTATTTTTAATTTTATTGCATTGCGACTTGATATGATAGAAGAATTTATTTCAATTCCTTGTATGCTAAGAAATAGCTGTTTTCTAGAAAGTAGTCTGTGTTAGTACACGTTCCATGTGCAACTGAGAAGAATGGGTACACTGTATCTTTTGGGTAGAATACCATGTCCGTGTGTGTCCATGTGTAAATGTTTATTTTATTTGATAGTATAATGTGAATCTTTGTTCTAATTAAGTATGGATAAGCTATCTAGAACTAAGAGGAGAGAATATAAATCACCTATTATTATTCTATCATAACAGATATGACATTTTACATACATTAATGTTTGTCTTATAAAATTTGAAGCTTCAAAATTTGATGAATATGTACCAAATTATTGACAAATTGCTACTTTAACAAACACTGGCATTCTTTGTTTCTTGTGACTAATTATGCTTTGAAATTTACTTTATTATATATCAGAGATGTGTGTATACACACACACACACACAAACACACACACATATATATATATATATATCTAGTTTCTGATTGTTTGACTGATTGTTTTCTTTTCTTTTACTTTTACTCATTGAGTAATTTCTACCAGTGATATGTTGAGGGGTGTTGTATTTTTGAGACAAGAGATTATTGGGTTAAGTTTTTTTCATCAAGATTGTCAGTCTACATCTCGTTACTTGTGCTGATGCCATTTAAGGTTATAACTGTGTGATATTACTACTTCCTGCCATTTTCTTGGCCAAAACCCTTATTGGTTGCTTGGTTGTTTGTCCTCTGGTTTTCACTTAGTATCAGGTTTTGCTGATTTCTAGGTCTCTTATTCAACTGCATCCTCCCAAGATTTGTTCTTTCCCATGATCTGATGATTGAGGTGGTCCTTCTTCTGTGTATAGTATTTCTCTCATATCTGTACTGCTGACTTAGTGTTTATGAGCTGTCTTAGTTTGTGTTTGTCTTCAATTAGGTTTATTCTTACAACTTTACATTGATTTTGTTGTTGTTGTTTTATGTTTGTTTTCAGTTTCGAGTTTTAAGAAAAACTAAAGTCAGTTTTAGATTTTAGCTAGTTTTGGTCTACATCAATTTTAAAATATGACTTTTCTGGATAAAGCAATCTTGGAAGTTATTAGATCATTCCATGCTTGCATTGCTTTGCAGGCTGCAGAGAGAACTGGTAATGTTATGTTGGTGCTGCCTTAGTGAACTGAGAGTTGTTTTCCACTAATAGTGCTTCATCATCACCCTCATCATTGTCATTATTATTTATCATTTTATTGACATTTGGACTATGCTATATAGTGGAGAAGTTCTTGTCTGGTCATGTAGAATTGGGACTTAGATTCCTTTTTTTTAATGAAAATATAGTCTGTTATCATACAATATATCCTGACCACGGCTCCGCCTTTCTCAATTTCTCCAAGCTATGTACTCCACTGCCTCCTCTCACTCCCAGGCCCACTCCCCTTCTGTTTCCTTTTCAGAAAAGTGAAGGCCTCCAAGAAAGAACAACCAAACAGGAAAAATTAAGATAAGGAAAAATCTCTCCTGCTGCTACCAATGTTGGACAAGGCAACCCAATACGAGGAGAAAAGTCTTAAGAGTGGGAAAATGAACCATAGAAATGCCTGCTCCCACTTTTAGGACTTCCACAAAAACACCAAGCTAACATCCATAACAGAGGACCTGGTGCAGATGCATCCAGACCCCATGCTTGCCCTTTCAGTCTCTGTGAGCTCATGTGAGCTCTGCTAAGTCGATTCGGTGGGCCGTGGTCTTCTGGTATCCCCCATTGCTTCTGACTCCTACTATTCTTCCCCCCACTTCTGTAGAGTTCCCAGATCTGAGGGGAGGGACCTGATGGACACCTCCATATTAGACTCTCTCTGCATAATATCTGGCTTGGTTTTTGCATCTGGTGCCATCTGCTACAGGAGGAAGCTTCTCTGATGACAAATGACAGGCACCAATCCTAGGTCTCTGGCCTATCCTATTATCAGTACATGGCCATCCATATGGAGTAGGGCATGGGCTCTCTCCCATGCAGTGAGCTTAAAGTCAAAGCAAACATTGGTTAGCCACTCCCACACGTTCGGTGCCACCATTGTGCCAGCACATCTTTTGGGCAAGACAAATTGATTGTTCATGGAGGGTTTTGTGGCTGGGTTGGTGTTAATTTCTCTTTCTGTAACCTGTGGAACTCCTCCTGCCAAAGAGACCAGAATATAGGTCTGAAGGCTCCATGCACGCACCAGTTTGATCTCTGTAAATTCAGTAAGCTGTGTTGATGTTATCTTCAGCCATAGCACCCAGCTGTCACTGTTCAGAGAGCAACCTTCTGTCCTAGCAATAAAATGAGTTGTTTGCGGCTCTCCACAGGAACTCTTGGCCCTACAACTCAAAGTAATGTAACCGGGTCCCACTACTGGAAGACTTACCCAGCTACAAAGGATGGCTAGTTCAGACTCTGTATCCTCTTTGACTAAGAGTCCTCACTAGGATCACACTTGGATTCTAGGAGTTTTCCAGTGCCTGGGTTTCTATGAACCCTCCCCAGTGAGTCAGAGAGAAGCCATGTAGCCCCGCTGGAGACAGATGCTGAAACTTTAGCTGGTAAGCCACAGCCAGGGTGATACACAGATTAATAGAAATGGGTTAAATTACTATGTTAGAGTTAGCCAATAAGACACTGGAGCTAATAGGCCAAGCAGTGATTTAAATAATATAATTTCTGTGTGATTATTTTGGGGCTGAGCAGCCGGGAACCAACAAGCAGCCGGGAACCAACAAGCAGCCTTCCTTACAACACCAGTGCTCCCTAATCTCACTTTTCTCCTTCCACATTCTCTTAAATACATCTTCTTATTTAATTTATATTTCTAGTTCCAAATTTGGGATGTTTTCTGCTATAATTTCATTGAATAGATTGTTTAAGTCTTTATTGTTTATCTTGTGTGTTTCTTATATCCCATAGAATCTCAGGAAGGGTCTTCTCTTTATATCTCAGTGATCTTGGACATTGTGGCTGTGTTTGATATGGTTCATCTTTCAATAAAACAAAAGTCATTGTTTCAAACATACCATTAAATTTTACTGTTTTATTGTAATGTGCAAAATATAATAATACAACATATTTATTAAATAATTTATTATCTTCATTATTTTAAATATCTAGATATACTTATATATTCTCTTATCTAAGGTTAGCCTTTCATGTCTTTTGTCAAAATTTCTGAGTGGATAGTAGTAGTTTATATTTTTAGCTTATGATTATACAATATAAGCTGATATAAGAAGCAAATTATGAGTTTCTCTATCTTACTTCTGGAAAGCCATGTTAACCACAGCTATGTTGAAAAGGAGGGGAAATGCATGTAATTATGCAAGTTATATCCCATCTAAACTGTGGATCTGTAGATGTAGGAATCCATCTTCACATGCTTTTCACTGGACAAATAGTTAGAAATCAAAGAACATCTCTACAAACGTTGTACAAATAGATGCAATATAAATCCAAAGGAGAAAGTCTAAGAGTATGAAAGACTTTAAATAAACCCTTCTGTTGTGTTATAGGCATGAAGCAAATATAGAAAGCTAATCAGTCCCCAGAGGAAGATGTTTTCTTATTCTTCATTCATTGCATATGGGGGAATTAGGGCAGAATCAAATTGCAAGATGGAGAATGGATAGACTGGATTAGAAACTTTTCCTAATTGCGTTTGTGATGAAAACTCAGGTTGCATGTAACCATTACTTCCTGCCATGGTAGAAGTTTCTCCCTGTGCTTTCCTGATGAGATGTCGGAACCACTGGGAGTCAGATCCAAGTCTTCTATGCATTTTCTAATTGTCTTCTTTGTAGATAGAGTGTTTCAGAATGTAGTTATCCCATTTCTGTTCTACTACAGTGTATTTGTGAGAGAAGGAAAAGTAACTAGACTTGTAAGTGCACCGCTGTCCTTAGCAAGGGAACTCACATTGAAATCGTTTGTCAAAACGCATGACTCCTACCCAAAGTGGACATTGCAACTGACATCACATAGGAGAGACAGAGTGAGATAAGTATTTGATGCCATCAATTGTACAAAGTATTAAACCTTAATGCACTTCACTGAATGTGTCTATCTTTTAGCTTTCTGGGCATCAGATATGTCTATTCTTCTTTTCATGTGAATGTCCTAGGGGCAAGCTCTGGCCAAGGGGGTCACACATAAAATGGGATGTTACTTTCAGGATGGTTCAGATAGCATGATGAGCAGCAACCATTCCATTAGCACAAATTCATAACATTCACAAAATCATAGCACACCTCAAACAGACTCTTTAGTGAGAAAGCTTGTGGTCATGAGTTCTATGGGAACAGGATTTGTTAACTGAAATTGCAGTCCAGGCTTCCCTGCCTACATCAGTGAACCCACCAATCTGCTTCATTGAGAAAAACGCACTAGGTCTCCAAATAAAATGAATGTTAGAAATGTTTTATTGTAAAAGCAGCAAAGTCACTTTGAAAGCACAAATGTTATCTCGAATTTAGTTCTGAGCCGATTTTGTTGACTCCGTGGTGAAGTTTGAACCTGAAAAAGAAAAAAAAATGGTATTGTTTGCCATGAGCAACAGAAACTGGCTCTTAAAGCCACAATTTTTCACTCTATCTACAGGATAAACAGTTCTGCAGGTGGCACGAAGGCTTTAGAATAATGGAAGCTAATGTGGCTCTTTACACCCAATTTCTCCCCAGGATCCTTGGCAGTTTCTCTCAATCTTCTAGTTGCTTTCTCCAAACAGGTGGAACTTAATTCTGAAAATACAGAGAGACAACATTGTCCTACAGCTTTAATTGCCAATTAACCAGGTTTCAATTTATGAAGTCACCTCATCTGTGATTAGAGATTTTAAAAAGATTTTAAACACTCCTAGGCTCCTATTCTATATTCTGACTTTCTGGGGTTAATAGGTTGTGATTTACAGCTATAAATAAAGATGTTTTCATATAATTGCTAGAAATAAATACAAGGTAGAGTTATAGCTCATATTTGTGAAAATTTGTTTACTACATTAAGTTTATAAAGATATCTGGCAGATAATTCTTTGAAATAATACCACTGTAAGTTAATACACAAGTTATAAGCCAAAAGCATAAATGTAAAATTTTGTAGACTTTATCCTCAGTTTCATTTTTTAATGATTTCATTCACTTTCAGTAAAACAGTGTGAATCTTTTTAAATAGAAAGATAAAGAAATAATTCGTAAGTTTTAAGTTATGCATAGTCTGAGTAACATGGTAGAAACCGTTCCCAAGCTATTGTGTACTCCACATAACTCAGTCATCTTCTTGTCCAGTGCATCTGCATTGATTACACAAATCATCTCTGAGTCACTTAGTCACTGTCCTGGACATATCTCAGTATCTGTGTCCATGTCTTTTCTTAACTTACTCAGCAGTGGCTTCAAAGAACAGGAATAATGATGCCAGCAAGTGAAATATTCACCAGAAAAAGCTATCTTTCAGGGAAAAACTGGAATTTCTTCATGTTAGAAGAAACATCATGAGCTGAGTTATCACAAGACTTGTGATAAGAACGAAACTTCTGTCCATATTATTGGGAAACAGGAAAGCGCAATTTGTATTAGTTATGTTATGATCCTTTAAACTACAAAAATTTATGTTACTATGAAATGTAATTAACTAAGATGAAGAATAAAATTGCATCTTTAGATCAGTACATTTCATGATATATGCATGATAGAATAGTCCCTGTTACCAGTGAGACATCTGTGCAGAGACGCTTAGTCAATACTGGAAACCATGACATGTACTGATCTAAAATGTAAAGCTATGGTGCATATGCTGAGTCCAAAATAATGTTTGGAGGTATGTTTTTTATAAAAAAATTCTGAAACAATAATCAGTTTGATTGCCAATTTTGGTAAAATAAATTATTGCACTGTCCCTGTTTTCCTGTGTAAGGGGGAAGCAAGCAGTATGCACTCACTTAACCAGTTCACAGCAAGGATTTATTTGCTCTTAGCTGTGGTTCCAGACTTAAGTTCCGTATTGAAATGAAAGAAAATAACGATCAAGTAAAGTCTTATTGAGCATGCTCTTTTTATTATTTAACAGTGTATGAATTTCTGTATTTCCCCATGACCTGCTACTTCACATACTCCCCACAGACTCCAAAAGTGGTAGAAAAGATAGGCCATTTTTCTTCTTTCATTGATTATTTCAACTAACAGATGCTGTTACTAAGATAGTCAGGAGGTTTATATGACACACTTCATACACTGGGACTTTATAGTTCATTGTCATTGCTTTGTAAACTCACCATTTAAATCGAACACAGAACTACCCAGCACTGTAACGTTTACTGTGTGCAATTCGCCTTTATAACCATGTAATTGTGTGTCACATCTCTAATCAACACACCTTTAACAACAACCAGTGTGTTCAGTCACTACAGTTTGGCCATTTGGTAAATGTCATTTAAGTGCAGTAATAAATGTATGTTTCTTATGACATTTACTTTTTTCTCTGCTACTCATTTAATATTTTTGAAAGCCATCAAAGTGATCATGTCAATCAATTAGTTTTCCTTTTTCACTGTTGATTATCATCCATAATGTTGATGTATCTCAGTAAAGAATTATGCTTGTTTGTAGTTTGACTATTATAAATAAAGTATATATGTGGTTTTGGTATGACCATATATTCTCATTTTACAAGGATAAATATTTAAGAAAGTGATTATTAAAATGTATGGACAATGTATACTTATTGATGCTGCTTTATGAAAACAATAAACTTTTTCACAGTAATTGTGTAGTAATGGGCGTGGGCTGCGTTCCCAGTGCCCGGCTAGCTTAAGCCGTGAAATAATTACACAGAAACTGCATTCATTTAAAACACTGCTTGGCCCATTAGTTCTAACCTCTTATTGGCTAACTCTTACATATTCGTTTAACCCATTTCTAATAATCTGTGTAGGACCACGAGGTCGTGGCTTACCTGGAAAGATTCCTAACCAGTGTCCTTCTCAGGCAGGAGAAACATGACATCTGCCACAATACCTTCTTCCCAGCATTCCGTTCTGTCTACTCCGTCTACCCGATCTCTGCCCTATCAAAAGGCCGAGGCAATTTTCTTTATTCACCAATGAAAGCAACACATAGAAAGAAGGACCTCCTACACCATAATTGTACCTTTTTAGTTCCTCAAACTAGGCATAGTTAATCCAGTTTCCACATAATTATCAAAATGTTTATTGTTACTATTCTTATTTTGGTTGTTATACTAACTAGTGATACCTCAGAGTGCATTGTGTCTATGCATTTCTGTTTGTCTGGAAGTGGTTTAAGTGATTCTATGAATTAAGAAACCTGCATTGTAATCCTGGCTTCCCTTATAACTGATTCTGAACTCTAACTCAGACCCACAACTTGTGAAAGAAATTCTCAGTGTTCTCCATTAATAGTATTATTGCTGCATATTTTTCCCCAAGGCATCATCAACAATTGTCTACCAGATAGGACACCAAAAACTGGCCAAAGAAATGATATCATCCAGATTCAGATTGCTGAGTCAAGGGCTTTCTTCAGGTTGCTGGTAGGATCACAAGTGAGCCATGGGGAGGGGCTGCATTACTGAAAAAGTCACCCCAGCATCAATGATGACTTATTACTGCTGCGTCAGTGGCATTCCCTGTACAGCTTATAGGCAGCTCCATCCAAGACTCTCCTCTCCCGCAGCAATTATGCTGCTTATATAACCTTCACAAGAGGCCTTGTGGGTCTTCTAATTCTTTGGCAGTTTCTGTGCCTTCTGAATTTTGTGAGTCTCCCTTCTTCTTGGAAAGAAGTTTCAATTTACATGAAACTGTTACATAACAAATAACAAAGATCATTTTATGTCCTCATTGCAGAATCAACAAAGTGATGACACACATAAGAAAGTGTGTTTATTACTTTTGCAACACAAAACCACTGTTTTTATGCAGATAAAGCTGTTGCTTTTTAAATATTTAGGAATTGAGGATCACACTGATTTTCCTTTTAAGTATTAGCAGGAATGATTTTACTAATCATTTATCTACTTTTTTCCCTTTCTCTGAAGCAAAAATCCTTAAACCATTAAATATACATTACTTTTAGCAGTTGTTACTATCAACATTCATATAAAGAAAGCATACAAAATCTTTAGCTTTTTTAATCATGTTGTGAAAATGAGTCATAGATGTAACTAGCTTGAAAGACATCATGAACCATCTAGTCCTCATTCCAGACTGAAGCCAAAATTCAACTAGCTACTTAAAATGGCCTGATGGAGTCCCACTGCTCATTAAGAACAAGTGTGTTGGGTCCTTTTATAAAATTATCCTCCCCACATCACTACACCACACGGTCTTACTTCTCCTTAGTACTATCCTTTTGGGGTACACATCTCTCTCAGGTCTCCTCTGTGTGACTCCAGTTCTTCTGTTCTCATTCACAAAGGCCAAAGTCCTTTCTGCTTTGTTTAAATCTGCCCTTGCAAAACTTTACCTTCCTCTTCTTCTCCTTCCCCTTTCATTCTCTCTTCCTCCCCGCAAATTCTCTCTCCATCTCCCACCCCTACACATGTGTGGGGGCATGGGGAGTCAGGCTTACTCCTCTTCTTCATCTTACTATTCTAAGTCATTTATATGAAGATTTTTCTCACTTTCCATAAACAATCACCTTTTCAGGGTCATCAGCTCCCTTCTCACACAGTCCATAAGCTGAAAACACACCAAGGGCACTATAAAGACCTTCTCCTCCTTACACCCCAGCATCTTCTCATGCAAACTTTTTCCTACATACTGCTTAGAAAGAAAGCATTCTATTTTTACTTATAATTATTTCAATAATTATACAATAACAAAGTGGACAATTTTGTGCTTAATGTTTTATTTTTGAATTTTGAAATGATTACTCATGGGAAGTTGCAAAGAAATGTCTAGTGAAGTCTCCTGTAATGGTTACTCAGACTCTCCCAATGTTAGCATCTTGCATAACTATAGTCTCAAGACGAAGATATTGACTTTGGTACAATGCACAGAACTACTTGTATCTGTGTGTGTGTGTGTGTGTGTGTGTGTGTGTGATATTTCATCTTACCAATCAAATAAAAAAATCAAGATATTTAGTAGTGTCTTCTCTACAAGCCCCCCAAATACTACAATACTACCTTCTTTTTGTTTGTTTCTGAGATAGATTCCCAGGCAACTCATATTTTTGACTCACACTGAATTACCTAGGTAGACCAAGCTCCTTTGAATGCCTCCACTTCCCATTTTCTGAGTTCCAGGTGTGAAGTTTATAATGCTTCCCTTTAAAGTAAAACAAATCTTTCCCCAAGCTGGTTTCTAGTCTATTTAGAAGTCATTTATCTATTTCCAACTCCATAATTTTGCTTGTATAATTTATAAAAGCATGTTTTCTTCATGGATCCATCCACAAAGGCATGTCTATGTCTTGTTAATGTTTGTGTTCTGAAAATCCACTATATCTGATATTTGTACAACCACTACTGGTTTCCTTGATGATAACATCTAAATAAGACCACACAGAACTGCAAGAAGCACATCATTTCCATCCTTTTCCCTTTTACTTATCTACAATGTTATATTTCATGTGACCTTCTTGTTTTTCAGTCCATTTTGCCTATTTCGTCACTGGTATGACTAAATCCCTTTCACATAATGGAATAATAGATCCACTAGAGCCTAGGTCTGCCATTTGATTTGTTTTCTTTTCTGTGGTTTTTCATTTTCTATTTTAGTTTTTCTGGCTTCCTGTAGATTACTTAAGCATCTTTTAGAGCTCTATTTTGAGTTCCCTCTAGTGCTTTTGAGTGTATCTTTGTTTTTTTAAAAACCATTTTGTGATTGTTTTAATTGTTAATACATACTATGGAGTCATAATTTGTTATAATCTACTGGTGTTGACATTTTACCTCTATTTTTATCTTTTATCCCTATGCATTTATAGTAGTTTTCCTCAATCTTTCCTCCACAGGTATTGATAAACATATAAGACTTAACTTTGCTTCAGTCGTAAACCAAAATTAGGAAAGAAAAAGAGAGTGAGGCCTGTTGTCTTCACCAATAGTTTTTCTCTTTTAGTGTTTTTTCTACATTCGTGGGGTTCCAAGAGTCTTTAGTCCATTTCCTTTTCTGAAAGAAACCCTTTGGCCATTGAGGGTGGGTCTACTAGCTCACTGCTTGTTTCATCTAAGAATCCTTGATATTCTATTCCAACATCTGTTTGGCCATGGTCGGCACCCATCAGATGTCTTTTCTCATTGTGGTTTATTTGAATCTGTCCTTTAATTAATAATCTTGGTACTTTGATGATTTTATTAGAAGATTCTAGTGATTATAAATCTACTAACTCCTAGCCCTTTTTCATCCTTCCTTCTTTCTTTCCTTCCTTCATTTCTTTCTTTCTGTTTTTGTAGCTTTCAGGCAGAGTGTTAGGTTTAGCATGAGTGTTACAGGACTACTTCTTTAGGCCCTAGCTACAATTCAATTGTTCTTACACAAGACTCTGATGATTTCTATGTCTTTGGACAATGTTTTATTAATAAGTTGAATTTCCCAACTTTTTTCACACGCTTTTTTATAATTTCTCCCCCTCAACTCACATTGACTTCTTTCTCACTTAACTCTCAGAAATTGCAGAATGTCTATGCTCGGTGAGGAAATATTTCCTTGGTTTTGGTTTTATGTAAGCAAGCTGAGCATTTCTTGAGTCTTGAGAGAGAAGAAATAATATTGTTAACAAAGGGGAAAGGCAGAAAAGGTTTGTCTGAAGCAAGATTGTGTTCACTGTAGTGAATTTTAGTAAATATGTAGTGAGGGTTATTATGAATTTTCTTGCAGTTACCATCTTTTTGTTGTTTTGTTTTTTGTTTTTTGAAGACAGGGATTCTCTGTAGCTTTGGAGCCTCTCCTGGAACTAGCTCTTGTTGGCCAGGCTGGCCTGTAACTCACAGAGATCCATCTGCCTCTGCCTTCCAAGTGCTGGGATTAAAGTACCACCATCCCCCAGCACAGGCACAATCTTCAATTAAAAGTAATAACCATAAATTCCAGTTAAAAGAAGAGATTATCATTTCACATACACATAACTGTGTATGTAAATTTCTTTTGTAATCATAAAGTTCCAATAATGGCTCATGAATTAGAGAGTTTCACTTCTCTGGTCAGTGCTTCTGGGGTCAGGATCCTACTCTGCCCTTTCTGTGTTAGTTGATTTAGCTTCATTCTCCTTGTCTCTCACCTTCTTTATCTCCATGGTCATACAACTTTTAGAAAGAGCAAAGGACATACTCTGGTAATACTTTCTACATAAAAAATACTGAACATTTCTTATTGTTAAACTCAGTTTTTCAGGATGCCCATTTGGTTTAATAGATAAACAGAGGCTGTACACAGGAAACAGATAATCCACACATCTTACACTGCTGTATTCTGTATTGAAATGAAATAAATTTAGTCATTTAAAAATGCTTTGGCAGAGTTAACATTTCAGAAGCAAAGAAATGGAGCACTGGTAGATAATACTGAGGAAGATATTTAGTTCTTGCCACGGAGAGGCCACTTTGGGGGCTCGAACCCATTTTCACAACCATCTTTCCATATTAACATAAGAAAACATGACCCTGTACATTTGGATTAAGACAAGGAGCCATAAGCTGTGTGGCCAATCAAACCACACTTGTGCCTAATTTTGTAAGGCCCCTGATCTCAAAAGGAATTGTTAGCAACTGTTACTTTATTATCAGCTTGATGACAGGAAAGGGCTACTTTGAACCCCATTTGCATATCTGTCATCATTACAAAGAAGCATTACATAAATCTAACTAATATGTATTGCTACATAACAAATGCTTATACTTTAATTTTATTAATAAGACATTTGTGGAAATGTGTTTTCTCATGTTATATGACTACAAGATACCCCTGATTTTGCCTGATGACATGAAAAGCTTAAAATATTAGTTCTCTCTTGACACAAAAACCTTTATTGAACAATTATTGAACTAAGTATTTAATGTGGCCATTTATAGAAAAATATCATTTTGGTCGCCAAACAGGCATTCACCTTGAACCACTATTTTTCCAATAGTGGTTATAAGCTAGCTTTGTTAATTCGTGTGATTTGTATCTAAAACATATGATATTATCTTTGGAGTTTAAAAACAATATTGATTTTGAACTTGTGTTTGACAAGAATGAATTTCTTTGTAATTGTAGCTTGGAATTATGACCCTACATGAGGAAGAACGGCATTTTTCAGACTAGTTTAAGACCACCACAGGTGGTGTGAAGGGTTCCAATCCCTTCCTTGCTAACACAGAATGATGTATGTCTTTTCTGAATATGCAGGAGACATGATTAACCTAGCAGAGTCAAAAGAACAAACAATTTAATGATATTTCCAACATGGCATCTCATTTTCCTCAACATCAAAAATCTTGAAAATTTACTTTACTTTTGTTGTATTTTCCCCCATGGGATTTTAAATGGCAATGTGCTCATTAACCTTGAATCTTTGAATATTAAGTCTCTCTCTCTCTCTCTCTCTTTCTTTCTGTCAGGCTTTCTCTGTATATCTGTGGCTGTCCTGAAATTCACTCTGTTGACTACCTGCTTCTGCTTCCCAATTCTGGGATTAAAGGCATGGGGAACTACCGCACCTGTCTTACTCAAAGTATTTTTTCTTTTATTATTTAAGTTGCATTTTTTTTCTATCAAACATGTTTTGTTCTTGCTCAAGTATTTCCATCATGTCTTTCTCTAGTCAATTATTTATTATTGTGTTATTTAATTTAATATAATATTATTGTGTTGTGTGTGTATGATGTGTATGAGTGTTTGCTACAGCTTGAGTGTGGAGGACAGAGAATGACTTTGCGGTATTAACTGTCTCTTTCCAAGGTATCAGAAAAAAATGAAACCCACAGTTTCAGGCTTGCTCAGTGGATGCATTTGTCCCTTGATCTATCTCATGGTCCTATCCCCATATATATATCCCTATATATATATATATAGTATTGAATATACATATATATTCAATATAATATATTCAATATAAATGAACACATCACTAAAATGTATTCACATCTTAGAATTTGAGAGGCAGAGCATTAGGACAAATTTGAAGAATGGTTTTTGACATCAAACTGGAATTCTGAATTCCTGCTGCTCTCTGTCTCTATAAATGTGAACAATTGAACGGATGCCTGAGTGTCGGTTTTCTCCACTGTTCAGTCAGAATTAAGAAAAATGTCTTTAACTTGTAGCATTATTGTGAGATTAGAAAGAGCTAGTATGTACAGTGTGGCCAGTACAGTGTGGCCAGTACAGTGTGGCCAGCCCAGTGTCTGAACACAGGTATCACTTACTTTATTGTGGTAACTTGAAAGGTTTTCTGGTTCAACTGGTCTCATCTCAACATCACAAACAAATTAGCTG
>PVIU01022531.1:0-29196 GCA_004026605.1 Ondatra zibethicus
GTCCCCAGCTAGGTATTCAGGCAGCAGAGGAGAGGGTGCCAGAACTAGTCTTGTACCATAGTCACATTGATGATTATCTTGATTACCATTATAGAAATTTCATCCGATGGATGGAGATAGAGACAGAGACCCACATTCACATCAGAGCAATGGATTGAGCACCCAAGGTGCAGTTGAAGAGCAGAAGGTGGGAGAAGATGAGTTAGGAAGTTAGGACCCTGAGGGGCTGGTCCACCTACTGAGACAGTGTACCTGAACTAATGGGAGCGCACCAATCCAGCTGGACTGGGACTGAATGAGCATATGATCAAACCAGACTCTCTGAAAGTGGCGGCGAAAGTTGGCAGATGGAGAACCCATCAACAATGACACCAGGACCTATCTCTTCTGCATGTATTATCTTTTTGAGAACCGAGTCTTTTTGAATGCACTCCTTCCTAGGCCGGGAGGGATGGGGGTGGGCCTTGGACTTCCAACAGGGCAGGGCACCATGCCCTCTTTCAAAGAAGAAGTGGGAGGGAGGAGGGGTGGGGAGGTAGTGGGAGGGGACCGGGAGAAGGGGAAGAAAGGTAAAAATTTTATTTCTTTAATTATGTTTTTGAATGGAAAAAATAAAACAAAACAATGTATGGAAAAAAAAGTACAAAAAAATAAAACGAAAAAAGAAAAGGCACAGGAAACAAATGTAGACACAGACACTCACTCATCCACACACTCAGGATCCTAAAATCATTACCTAAAATGAATGAATATTGCTCCTGCTTAAAGCATTTATAAGATATTAACATCATAAAGTACATAGTAAGTAAAAGGATTTAGGCATTTTTGGTTGTTCACAACAGAGAACATAGTCAATCAGTCCAGTTTCAACAAAATTCTCAATTTATTTGTGTGTGCACATGTGTGTGCATGCATTAATTTACGTGGATGTAGGATGTGTATATATAAAATATTTGCAAAATGATTTAAATGTAGAATTTAGGTTTCAGAGCACCAATTTGATGTATTTTGATATAGTGTCTAGCACACACTTCTTAGAAGTAAGTCAGTTAGTCCTAGGATGGCTATATCTTAATAATACTGATACAAAGGAAGGAGGTTTCACTGAGGCAGAAATAAGTAACATCCTTTATAATATTTGAAATGATCACTATTGTCCAGCAGAATGAGCTTATTTCCTCTCTCCTATAGTAATTTTCGTTCATCTCTGATATAATAGTGTGCCATGAAGTGAATTCCAGGAACATGTCACAGATTCAATCAATTTGGAATGACACAGCACTATCATTCCCATAAGTGTTCAGGCACTTCCAGGAATGACTAAGAAGCAAAACATTGCCCACCAACTGCTGTGTTGACATGAATATTTTGAGGAAGACAGTCCTACTGAGTGGTCACATTGCTAGAAAATAGTGAATTTTCTATTTTTGAGAATGTTTTAAAATCACTGCAATATTTGACATGCTTCTGTCACAGAACTATAATTTCCTCTTAAACTACAAATGAAAAGCTGTGATGTACAGTCAGATAAAATTGACATATTGGCTATCTGGTGCTGTTTAATGATTTTTAATTAAAATGTATTTAAGGTTTAGGAAATTAATTTTATGCTGTTAACAATACAAAATATCAGATGAGCCAAGCAAAGAAAATCACTATCTCTTGTGCTGTAATATTTATATAACCTTATAATTAAGCAAGATGATCTTCACTAAGAAAGTTAATGAATTTCACTTACTTAAAAACATGTTGATGATAAATCCAAAATAAAATCTTGGTTGCTTTAAATACAATTATATACAAGAAATTTTAGTCATTTTTATCTATGCTGAAATTCAAAACATGAACTGCAATTTTGTCCATAGCAAGTTTCATAAAGCTATCACTCTATTTGGATACTTTGTGGGAACAATTTCTAAAAGAAAAGAAAAGTTTATTTGAATAGTTTGTATTCTTTTCGTTAAACAGCTAAGAATATGGGGTACGTCTGAATCTCATAATTGGAGATATGCAACAAAAATAAAAAATTTCATAGCTTCTTATTCAGATTGTTTTTGATATTATTTTCTCTTGGTATTACTTGACCAATTCCTAGGAATTACAGGGATATTCATTGAAGGAGCAGGGGGTATTGAGGAGGGCCAGTAAAATGTTAAGATACATAATGCAAAATAATTACATTATTGATCTTGAAGTTCATTATCTTTATTCTTATTCTTTGTGTGTTTTAGAATAAACTTATTTGGCAATAAGTTATAAAGTGTCAAGAAATCAAGACCAAAGACTTACAGTTCAATCAGGTATCTTGTGGAGGAGTATATGTTATTGTTTCTCCAAGCTCACCATTAGAAATGAATTTCAGCACATCCTTGGTGCAGGAGATCCTGGCCACTTAATGAGTGGACCTTCATTCCAAAATCAAGATCAAAAGTTTGAATAACCTTACAATTATGAGGTACCCAAGTTCAGTTAGGAGCATACAATATCCTATGAGTACTTGGTCTAAAATAGACAGCCAAAAAAGCCTTATTTAGCTTTTCCTATTTTTAAAACAAACAAAGTGTGGGAAAGAGAAAGGGGAATAAAGGAAAGGTTGCCAATATTTTAGAGGTAACTTTATTAATCTAAAGTGAACAGAGTAAACAGAGTTGTAAACTGGTTTGGAACAAGTATATGAGCATTATATGCCTCTTCATTCCAGCATTAGTGTTCTTATGGTTCACAAAATAAGACTCCCAGTTGCCGATTAGGAAGGCTTCAAAGAAAGAGCTGAATACAGCATATCTGAGTCTTCTCATATTCAAATTATAGAATAACATGTCTCTAAATTAGTTTCATAATATGCATAAACTAAAGATACTTGGAATGAAAGATTTCTACTCTTATTACTCATAAATACAGTCTGTCTGTTAAGATTCCAAGTGCCTAAGGACACATTTTGCAGCTACAAAATAAGTAACATAAAAGAAGTGAAGTAGGAGTACGTGTGTGTGTGTGTGTGTGTGTATGTGTGTGTGTGTGTGTGTGTGTGTGTGTGTATGTGTGTGTGTGCCTTCTTCCCCATATGGTATTAGTTCAAATCTAGGTATGATTTTAAAACTTTGTGAATTGGTAATAGGCAGGATTCATTATGGTAGGCTTATATTAGTTCACCTGATTAGATAAAGAACTGACTTATTAAATACAATATAGACTTTAATAGGACATTCTAATATGAATAAAATTATGTGTACTTCAGGTAAAATGCTTGGTGAGATTGTTAGCTTAATTATTGACATGAAGTTCATACAGTAACTAATAAAGCTATTACTTCTCATTACTAGAAATGGAGCATGCACATCTGCCAATGCCAGAACTTTCTCCAATTCTGTATAGCCTGTTGTATTTTTCTTTCTTTTAATTTCAATAAGAGTGAAATTAAAGGGTAAATAGTTTGCTTGCCTAAAGTTCTAAATTACAGTCAGTCATAGTAAGATAATCAAAACAGCAGGAACTTGAGGAAGTTGGTCATATCCATAAACAGGAAGCATAAACAGTTAATGCATACATACTAGCTATATTTCTGTTTTTATTACAATCCAGAAAATATCAGGGGATGATGTCTCACACAGTGGCTGGATCCTCCCTCTTCAAGTCAGGCAATCAAGATAATCCCCCACAGACAAACACAAAGATATCTTTGTCCCAGAATTTAACAACTTGACAATTATTTTTGATCCAAACTGAAACCAATCTACATTTTACACTATTATTTATAGTTTTTTCTCTTCTGGTAATTTTTTAAAACTTAAACGTACCTGGAATAGACTCCAGGAGAATAATACATATATTAAGACTTATAAATAGTGTTCCAAAATAAAAAAATTAATCACATTTTATACCTGTATTATAAAAAGAAATCTACATGAAATATAGGCAAATTAATGGCTACAGCATATTATGTACCACGTACAAACAATTGTACTGGGGTACTACCTGGCAAGAAAGCACCTCATCTTCACACCCTGTGATCTGCAGTGGTTGCTTGCCTATGAAATATGCTGGTGCAATAGTGGCATGAATGTTGTGGGAGCAACAAACCACCAGTTAATTGAAATGAAAGCCCATTCTCTAAGATGGAACCCATGTCCAACTGTGTCGTGTGGGTACTAAAAACTAGATAGGGCACGGATTTAGAAGAAAATAAAATTTTGCAGTTATACTAAAGATACAGCAATAAAATGACTCCTAACAACATTCTACTCATATTCATAGATCAATGTCTTGCTCAGTTATGATTGGAGAAGTTTTCTCTTGCTGTAGATGGGAACATATTCAGAGATCCAATACTGGACAATGTGCAGAAAGTGAGAGATCCAGGAACACTCATTGCTAAACTGGATGTACCCAACAAATCCTTCCCTAAGTGCTAAGGGAAACATGTGAAAGAGGAAATGGAAAGATTGTGAGAAATGATAACGATGGAAGACATCAAGAAAACATGGCCTTAGAGATACAAAAGGACTGACAATCAAATGAACTCACATAAACTGTGGCAGCACACACAGGGCTTCCACAGGTCTAAACAGACAGGCTTCCAGTACTAAGATGGAAAATGGACACAAACCCCATCCCTAACCTGGAATCTATCTCCAATTGTCAACTGTTTGCTAGAGAAAACTAAGTTCTCCACATTGGTGTCTCATTTTGCATACAAACCACTCTTAAGGGCAGACATAATTTACAATAGCAGATGGTGAACCCAAAATTAACTTAGTGATTATGGGGGGAGTGTTTTCGTTTTTCCTTTCTTTCCTTATGGAAATTTTGTTAATGTTTATTGGTTTCTGATATATTTTTATATGTTTTCTATGTGTGCAAAAGTATAATTCTCAGTGTCTGCATTATTTGTTGTGCTTTTTCTTTGGATCTTTTTTTTGAGTCCTGATTTGTATGTTTTTCTTTCTTCTTAATTTATATTATTACTATTATTGTTATTACTGACATTTTAGACCTCTGTATTCTAATGAGAGAGAGAAACAAATGGTACTCATTTGGGTGGATGAATGGGTCATTAGATCTGGAGGGTGTTGGGGGAAGGAAAGTATTACTCAACATATATTGTATGAAAAATATTTGTTTTCATTAAAAGTTATTTTTAAAAATTCTCATCATTTTTCAGAGAGTATAATAACACCCCTTCAACATGTGCCTTATTTTACCTGAATTCATTGTTCTTTCAACTGCTTATTAACATCTAGACGATATTCATTTATTGGCTGTGGTGAGAGGAGGAATAGAAACATGGATGAGCAAATTTCTCTGTAGCAGGATACAGAGTCCTTGGGCATATGCCTAAAATTAGAATAGATTTTTGTGGAACTTCATGCACACTGATTTCCACAGGGGTTAAAAGACTTGTGCATCCTGAGTAGCAGTCATTAAGCGTTGTTCTTTCCCCACATTTGTTCCAGGATTTGTTGCCATTTGGTTTTTGATACTTAATCATTCTAACTGGAATAAGATGAAATCACAAAATAGTTTAAATTTACATTTCCTTGATCACTAAGGATGCTGAACATTATTTAAAATGTTTCTTAGCCATTGTATTTCACAGTTTTAGAACTCTACTTATTTTCTTATCTCATTTTCTAGTTGGGTTGTTTCTTCTCTTGATTTTAATTTTCTTAGCTAACCATCTCTCTACTGCATAGCTAGAAAATATATTTTCCTATTATGTAGTTTTCCACTTCACTTACGTGGTGGTGTCATTTATTATATAAACATTAATTTTATTAGCTCCTATTGATTATTTTTTCAAGATATATGTAGGCTTTGGGTTTTTGTCATATATCATGGGGGCAACAATGCTCCTTGAACAGAAAAGGCTAATGAATACAAAGCCCTGTACCAGGAATAGGTTACTTCATTGGGGCTTACTAGCAAATGAGGTCCCAACAACTACCAAATAGTACACGCTATTGCCATTGCTCTTGGTTATACCCAAAACATGATTAAAGACCTCATTGCTGAAGATAACATGCACAAAGACACAAAACATTGCACGAAGTTCTCAAAGAAGTAACTTCAAAAGAGACTGAAACAAAATATATGAGTACAACTAAAATACACTTCAGTCACAGTGCTGACTTGCCTTAGTGCCTCCTGACTCTACCTGGAAGATAATATTAACCCCCAACATCACACGAGATTTAGATTTTAGAATGGCTTCCCTAAAATAACTTACAGTAATTTTCCATCTAATGACCTTCTCCCTCTTTTGTCTATAAATTTCCAGTTATCTATTTTTATTCAAAGTTGATTTTAATATCTATTCTCTGGTAAACATGCAGTTATAGGACTGGAGAGATAACTCAGCCATTAAAGGCTTCAGCTCGCACTTAGAGAATAGAATTGTAATTTTCTTAAGTCAGATGTGATGGCTTATTTTTAAAAGTGTGGCATAATTGTCACTCATTTATTATAAGTGCTCTTGTGAAGGCAATTTTGAACAACACACAGCTCTAAAATCTACCCCAAGGGTCACTTGTAATATTTTCTAGATGGATTTTCTTTCACACTCATATCTTTCAGTATATAATCTGGGAGTTAAACATCAAGATTCTTAGGGAAACAACTTCCAAGATATTTTCATATTTGTAAATGAGATACCACATTTCTTGGGCACCTTAGTGAATGATTTAAAGTTGATTATGATTCCAACCAAACCAGAAAAATTCAATCCAGATGTGTGGGTTGATACTATAAAAGATGAAATATTCTATTCCATCTAGTTTGCCAAACCAGTAGAATCAAATCATCCCCTCTTGGCTTGAGGAGCCTCCAGAAGAATGAAGCCAAAGTGGAGGAATAAACATTGATGCCAGATAGATTTTTGCTGTTGTCTTTGATCACATAAAATATCTTATGCTGTATAAATGGTTTAACCCTGATGTGGAGTACTTAAAGTCAGAGATATGCTTAATTATTTATTCATTAATTGCTTCTTTACTTGAGGTGACTTTACAGTGATTGTTAAAGAGTATTTAATCATATTCACTTTTATACTGAATTTGCCTTGATTTCCACAAATATTCATTTTTCTCCACAAAAACCTTTAACAGACAAACACAAGCAAGCATTAACTGACAATGACCACAGATCAGAAATCCCCTCACCCTCTATTTATACTTCAAGACTTTTTTCCCTAAGGAATATTTTCAGGTCATGGATATCTGTAAGTTACAGAAACAATATGGTTTTCTGGTTTTGGCTGCATTCTGTTTTGTGGACATGATGGTTTTTTTTTTAACTGAGCTTTATATTTTTCTATACTCTCCTCCCTTCCTCCTTCCTCCCCCTTTACCCTCTCCCATGATCCCCACACTCCCAATTTACTCAGAAGATCTTGTCTTTTTCTTCTTCTCATGTAGATTTTATTCATGTATGTCTCTCTTAGTGTTCTCTTAGCTGTCTATGTTCTCTGGGGTTCTGAATTGTAGGCTGGTTTTTCTTTGCTTTATGTCTAAAACACACTTATGAGTAATAGTGGTGCTTTAGTGCCTCATCTCTGAGGCTTCATTTTTTATTTATCTTTATTGAGCTCTACATTTTTCTCTGCTCCCCTCCCTGCCTCTCCCCTCACCCTTCATCCCTTCCCCAAGGTCCCAGGCTCCCAATTTACTCAAGAGATCTTGTCTTTTTCTACTTCCCATATAGATTAGATCTATGTAAGTATCTCTGAGTGTTCTCATTGTTGTTTAAGTTCTCTGGGATTGTGATTTGTAGGCTGGTTTTCTTTACTTTATGTTTAAAAAATACCGCTGAGTGAGTACAGGTGATAATTGTCTTTCTGTTTCTGGGTTACCTCATTCAAAATAAAGTTTTCTAGTTCTATCCATTTGCCTTCAAAATTCAAGATGTAGTTATTATTTTTCTGCTGTGTAGTACTCCATTGTGTAAATGTACCACATTTTCCTTATCCATTCTTCAGTCGAGGGGGATTGAGCTTGGTTCCAGGCTCTGGCTATGACAAACAATGCTGCTATGAATATAGTTGAGCACATGTCCTTGTGGCATGAGTTAGCATCCTTTGAATATATACCCAAAAGTGGTATTATTGGGTCTTGAGGAAGGTTGTTTCCTAATTTTCTGAGAAATTGCCACACTGATATCCAAAGAGGCTGTACCAGCTTGAATTCACACCAAGAATGCAGGAGTATTCCTTTTACCCCACAACCTCTCTAGCGCAAGATGTCATCAGTGTTTTTGATCTTGGCCATTCTTAAAGGTGTAAGAAGGAATCGCAGAGTTGTTTTGATTTGCATTTCTCTGATGACTAAGGATGTTGAACATTTCCCTAAATGTCTTTCAGCCATTTTAGAATCCTCTGTTGAGAGTTCTCTGTTTAGGTCTGTACTCCATATTTTATTGGATTATGTGATCTATTGGAGTCCTATTTCTTGAATTCTTTTTATGTTTTGTAGAATAGACCTCTGTCTGATGTGGGGTTAGTGAAGATCTTTTTCCAATCTGTAGGCTGTGTTTTGTCTTGTTGACCATGTCCTTTGTTTTACAGAAGCTTTTCAGTTTCAGGAGGTCCCATTTATTAATTGTTTCTCTCAGTGTCTGTGCTGCTGGGGTTATATTTAGGAAGTGGTCTCCTGTGCCAATGTGTTCAAGGTTACTTCTTCTGTGGGGCTTCTAATGCCATACTAATCTAACCCTATATTGGATGACTATTTTGCTCCTCAGTGACCTATCAACACTTAATCAAAATAGTTAAAATCAATTCTCCTCACATGTCACTACTCCTGTGTCCAAAGTCGTGCCTTTACCAATTTCTGTTCTCAATGATGGTTTTTCTTTCATTTAACATTTCTGTTCAAAATCTGCTCACCAATGATCTCAGTGTTGTCTTGTAATTCTCCACATTCATATTTGTCTCAAATGTAAAATATATGTGAAGGGAGTTAATGGAATCTTGATAAATGTCTAATTGCTTCCTGGGTTGCATATTCAATTTTGACACATACCAAATGTCTGTCATAAGTGCTGCTTATTATTTATGATTCTGCCATAATCATATTTTTATGTTTAAAAAGTGAATATATAAGCATTTACTGTAAATATGTGTGTGAGAATTTACCACCCTCCTAAAATCCTTATCTTCTTCTAAAAGTAAGAGGTACACAGATTAAAGAGGCTGAGTTTTAATTTTAAAAATATTTCACAATAAATTATATTCAATTATGTTTCCAAATTCTGATTTTTTTCAATCCTTTCTCATTAAAATAAAATCACTCTTTACAATAATGAGCATAGAATCCAATTCTAATGAATGACATTGGCACTTTTATTTCTAAATAACATCCAAATATATGTGGTATCATGTGAACTATAATAGTGAATATAGTTACAGAAGTATAATATATTGTTAATTTTAAGTTTTGACCAATTACTTACTCAACTTGTACTGCTGAAGGATATACCATATGACAGAACCAATATTGATTTGATAGGATATGATGTGATAATATTAGATAAGTAGATAGTGTTAGTGATCTATAGGAAACCTGCAGAAACAATAAGTCCTCTCTCATAGAACCTTTATTTTATCAGTAGGAAATGAAAGATAACATGTAAATGTTTTCATATTATAAATGAGTAATACTAAAATATATTTAATTCTTCCTAACATGAAGCTAATAAATTTCACAAACAAGTCTCTTTAAGTTAGTGTTCATAAAATTTAGAAAAATATTCACTCTCTTCCTTATTCACCTAAAGTGCCCAAATTTAAAACTGGCTTCCATTTTATTATATTGAGGGTTGTTCTAAAGCTTTTCAAAAATGGAGCAAATAAGCCACATACTCAAGCCTCAAGGACAGAATGAGATGAAACAGGGAACCTCAGGTACTGTTGAGAAGACAAGTAAAATCATAGAAGAAAAACCAGGAATTGATGGTGCATGTTCTTAATTCCAGCACTCAGGAAGCAGGGGCAAGATGTTGTAGCCATTCTAGTATCTAACAAAACAGACTTCAAATAAAAACTAATCAGAACGGATAGGAAAGGAAGCTGTGTACTATTCAATGGAAAAATACACCAAAATGGCTTTTCAATCTTAACATCTATGCCCAAACACAAGGGCATGCACTTTTGTAAAAGTAACACTACTGAAACACTACTATAGTTTATATCATATGTTGACTCTCATACACTGTCAGGAGGAGACTTCAATATGCTACTCTCACCAATAGAGGGGCCATCCAAGCAAAAGTTATACAGAGAAATGCTGGAGCTATTAGATGTTATAAAACCAATGAACCTTACAGATATCTACAGAACATTTTATCCAAATACAAAAGAATATATCTTGTTCTCCTCACCTCATGGAACTTTCTGCAAAATTGACTGCATACTAGAACACAAAAAAATAAGTCTCAACAGATACCAGATACTTAAATAACTCCCTGAATCTTATCAGATTAACATAGATTAATGCCAATATCTCAAACAACAGAAACACAAAATTAATAAACTCACGGAAATTAAACAACTCTATTGAATCAAAAACAAGTCAAGACAGAAATAAGAAAAGAATTTAAATTTTTTAAAATTGAATGAAAATGAATATACAACAAATTCAAATTTATGGGAAACAAAGAGATTCTAAGATGTAAATTCATAGTACTAAAAAAGGAAAGAAAAGAAAAGAAAACTGTAGAAAACTCATACTAGCAACTCAACAGGACACTTGAAAACTGAAAACTCTAGAACAAAAAGAAGAAATCACATGCAGAAAAAAGTAGACAGCAAGAAAAAAGAACCCTGTTAACATAGGGACTATTTTAACAATTAAACAATAAGTGGTACCTCATGAAACTAAAATGCTTCTACATAGCAAAGGATTCTATATTCAGACAAAGTTACGCCTACTTAATAGGAAGTTTTTTTTAAAAAAAAACTATGAATCTGATAAAGGGTTATATCTAAACTGTATAAAAACACAAATTATGAACACCACAAAAGCATATAACTCAATTTAAAAATGGGGTACAGATTTAAATAGAGAATACTTCAAACAGGAAACTAAAATGGCTGAGAAATGCTTGAGAAAAAAATATCCTAGTCACCATGGAAATACAAATCAATACTACAGTGAGACTTCATCTTATGCCATTCAGAATGAGCAAAATCAATAAAACAAATGATGTTTCCTACTGGCAAGATTGTGGATTAAGGGAAATACTTATCCATTTCTGGTGGGAGAGAAAACTTCTGCAGGCACTATGGAAATCATTGTGAGAGTGCTTCAGAAGATGAAAACAGATCTACCTTAAAATCCATCAATACCACTCTTGCGTATACACCCAAGGACACATCATCCTACTACAGAAACACTTGCTCAGCAACATATAGTACTGTTTTATTTATAATAGCCAGAAATTGTAGACAGCCTACGTTTTCATCAATAATTGAATGGATAACTAAAGTGTACATTTACACAATGAAATATTATTCAATTAATAAAAATGAAATGATGTTATACACAAATAAATGAATATAATTAGAAAAACTTTCTCAGAGCAAGAAAGACAAGTATGGTATGTATCTGGGGGTCAGCTATTGAATCAATGATAAGCAAGCTTCAATCTGCAGAAACAAATATTAGGCATGTATCAAGGAACTTGGTGGAGGGGTTAGACCTCCAAAGGAAGAGAAAGAGAATAGATTGTTTTGGATGGAGGTGGGCACTGGAAGGGAAGGATTAAACTGGAAGATGGGGGGAGAGAGGAAAGTGGTGGAGTTAACACAAGTAGAGACATCCAAAATTAAGCACCATTTTGTAGGATTATTTGGAAACAATAGAGTATAAACTTTCTAAAATGTATACATATATGAAGGTGATCTAAATGAAATTATCAAATGTCAAGGGGGACTGAAGTCCAAATGGTTACCAATTGCTTCCAGTACTGAAAATGGTTTCATATAATTTAGCTGTTGACTCAATGGATCCTTTTGGAATCTTTAAACAACCATAGGTTTTCCCACAGATACAGATTGCTCTCTCCAAACCCATAGCAATATGTTATTTATGAATATCATATACAACTCATTAAATATAAAGTTACCTAGAATCTTAACTCCTATAGGACAGTGTCCTAGTTACTGGAAGATATTGTGCATGCTACCAAGATAGAAAGATCAGTGCCTAACTCAGTAATTGTCATAGAAGATTCTTCTCTAGTAGAAAAGAAAATTAAGAGAGACTCACAGCCAGAAAATGTACCAAGGGTGAGAGACCTTGGACAAACCAGGCATAAATGAGATGCCTGTATCAAATCCCTCCCTTCAGCAATCAGGGACTTCTGTGGAACAGGAAGCAGAAAAAAGTGTAATATCCAGAGGAAATGGAAGACACCAAGGACTATATGAACTCACAGGGAGTGAGGCAGCATTCATAGGGCCTGCACTGCTCTGTATTGGATGGGGTCCTAGAACTGGAAGGAGAAGTGGATATATGGCCCCACCCCTGGTACAGAAACTCTGTCTAATTAATAACAGCTTGCAAATGAAGGAAATGCTTTCTACAAGTGAGTCTTACTGAAGAAACAAAAGGGAGGCCCCATGCCCAGCAGCAGAAAACGGACTCCCTGGCATGTATGCATCTTCTTTGTCACATATATTGTATCAAGCCATTGTTATTTGGCCTTACAGGTTTTTAAGATATATTTATTACATATACTTTTGTCTTTCTTTTTGTTTTTTAATAATTGAATTCATTTGCATGTGAATGTGTGGCTCTGCAGATGTATGTGTTTCTTGTGGGTTTTTTAAGATTTTTTTCTTTAGGCCCTTTTCCTGTTTGTTTTACTCTATTATGATTAGTTTGCTTTGTTTTATACTATATCATACGTTATTATCCTTTATTATCTTTTTTCTTTTCTTTTCCTTTGTTTTTTCAAGACAGAGTTTCTCTGTGGCTTTGGAGACTGTCCTGGAACTAGCTCTTGTAGACCAAGCTAGCCTCAAACTCACAGAGATCTGCCTGCCTTTGCCTCCCTAGTGCTGGGATTAAAAGTGTGCGCCACCACCACCTGGCTTATCTTTTTTATTTACTAAGGAGAGACAGAAAGGAGGTGGATCCAGATGGGAAGGGAGGTAAAGAGAAACTAGAGGTCAAGTAGAGAAACCATAATTAGAATTTATTGCATAGAAAAGCTATTTTAAATAAAAGAAAAGAAGAAACAAATAAAAAGGGGCAAATATTATACATGATGACAAGAAAAAACAAAATACTTTGTCTATTAATATCACAAGGATGGATTCAATACCTGGAAATTCATCAGCAATGAAACTTGAACATCATTTAGAGAATTCAAATAAATTCTAAATTACTTTGTAATTAACAGAATATTATTCTAAGGTGACTCAACTAAGTTAGTGATATCATTTTAAATGAGGAGTAAAATTCCCTTCTAAAGCTGATCATTACTAAGTAAATGGAATTGGACCATGAAAGCAACAGGCTCAGCAGTTTCTAAAATACCAATTCATTAAAAAACACAAAACACCACCTAGGAATAAATAAATCAGAAATATAGGACTCTTTAAAGTCTATGTACTTATTGAATTTTTATACTTTTGCAATATATACACCCCAAAATCTGTACTGATCTCATTTCTACCTTTGGTTGCACCTTTAAAATTACACAAGAAAGCAACCTTTAAAAGTGCCAATACTTCTCCCACTAAATAAATATTTAAAGAATATTGATTTAGAACTGTGGCAAATTACTAGTTTCCTAGGAAGCATCAGTCAAAGTATGCTTATGGGTTCCAAATTTAATGCTTGATTTATTGTTCACAAGCTTATAAAAGACAATGGGACTCAACTTCATCATGTGACTATTCATAAACCCTCTTAGGCTGAAACAGAAACAATAAAAATATGTTGAGGGTCATCTGTGAAATATTATTTTCTTGTGAGCAATGTCATATAAAAACATGTGAGTAGAATGTTCCTTGGGTTAATATCTATAGATATGCTCAGGGTATTCATGCTAATTTTTTTATGATGGTGTTAACACTAAAAACTTTTATTAGCCAGATCAAGAGTTCTTGGTAAATACATAGGCCAGATTTTTTTCTTACTTACATATTCTTTGAGTGTATCACATATGTATGCAATGTGTTTTGACTATATTTACTCCACATTATCTCCTTTGCTGATAAATTTTTACATCACCTTGCACAAGCTCAAGTTAGTTTGGGAGTAGGAACAACATTTGATAAAATGTCCCTACTATCTGTCATCTGTGTGAAAGTCTGGTTTATTTTCTTGACTGATGATTGGTTAAGGAGAGTCCGTTGGTCTCTTAGTCTGGGTACCATAAAAAAGTAGGCTGAGCAAGCAATGAGGAGCAAGCCACTAAGCAGAATTCTTCCATTGCTGTGCATAAATTCTTGTCTCCAGATTCTGGTTTTGATCTCTTTCCTCACTAAGTTAGGTAAGGTGTTTCATACAACAATAGAAAACTTAATTAAGACATCTTCCAAGTTGTCCAATCTTTCTAATCCACTTTTTCCAATTGCATGTCCTCTTTATTTGTTATATGTATAACCCATTAAATCCAAAATTAGTGCTATTCTAATGTGTGCAGATGTGAAGATGTTTACACTTACATATGGGGAACTAATAGTAATATGTTCTTCGATTAGGACCATGAACTCCCCAACCATGAATTCTTAGCTAAGTTTATACTCACAAGCATAAATTTTCTCCTGTGGAATTGGCCTTTCTTCCAATGACAAACAGTTAATTACACCTCTATAACTTTCTGGGGTGGTTATTACAATAGTTTATATGTTTAACACTTTGGTAAAATTATCAACATATTTTCTCCCAGAAGTATGCTTGAAACCTTCAGTTTCACTGCCTCAAAATATATAAAGACACTGTCATATCTTAGCAACATTATATATGCTTTTTCTGAAACCAAAGATCATTGAATGAATTTTCATTTATTGTCTGACTTATGTGTCCTGTGAACTCTAGCACTACACTGACAGGTAAATTGGGTCTACCCATGTAATAGTGTTGTGGCTATTCTGTGGCTAACTAAAATCCTTGATTGGATTGGAGGTCTATTTCAATGGAGGGGTTATATGTCTAGTAGTATAAACCTTATAAAAACTAATGCCTACAGAGGTCACAACTTACATGTAAGTAATTACATTTCTTATAACCATAGACAAAAGATACTTTCAGACCTGATCAGGGCAGTTTTTTCTATTAAATGAATGAACTTGAATTTAGAGACTCATAGCTGTCGAAGACACTGAGAATAAGTAATGCTGTAGGCTCAGCCATAAACGAGACACAGTACTATTCTCTTCTAAGTCAGGGAACATTTCAGGAACATAAAAATGAATAATGTACTTGTGTGTTTTATTTGTGTTTCTGATAAAGTAGTTAAGTAGTTAATACATTAATATACTTATTGATAATTCATGCATTATTTTTAGTTAAGGGTATCAAAAAGTAAGGAAATGAAAAGTGATGATTAGGAGTGAAATATGAATGTGAAAGAAAGCATATAGGTTAGAAGCACTCAGGAGGCAGATGCAGGCAGATCTCTGTGAGTTTGAGGCCAGCCTGGTCTACAAGAGCTAGTTTCAGGACAGGCTCCAAAGCTACAGAGAAATCCTGTCTCAAAAAAAAAAATAAAACAAAAAAAAGAAGTATTACAAATAGAAGAGAAATTGTTATATACTAGGTATAGAGTAAACAAGACAGCTGGAGCATCTAATGGTTCATTGGTTATGGATACAATGATCATATCTAAATATCTAAATATAATAAAAGCAATATACAGAAAGCCTACACTTAACATCAAATTAAATGGAGAGAAACGCAAAACAATTCACTAAAATCAGGAACAAGAGAAGGCTGTCCACTCTCTCCATATCTCTTTAATATAGTGCTTGAAGTCCTAGCAATACCTATAAGACAAAATAAGGAGATCATGGGGATTCAAATTGGAAAGGAAGAAGTCAAACTTTCGTTATATGCAGATGATATGATAGTGTACATAAGTGACCCCAAAATCTCTACCAAAGAACTTCTACAGCATAAATATTTTCAGTGAAGTGGCAGGATACAAGATCAACTCAAAAAAATCAGTAGCCCTCCTATACACAAAGGATAAAGAAACAGAGAGGGAAATCAGAGAAACATCACCTTTCACGATAGCCACAAACAGCATAAAGTATCTTGGGGTAACACTAACCAAGGAAGAAAAAGACCTATTTGACAAGAACTTTAAGACCTTGAAGAAAGAAATCGAAGAGTATACCAGTAAATGGAAGGATCTCACATGCTCCTGGATTAGTAGGATCAATATAGTAAAAATGGCAATTCTACCAAAGGCAATCTATAGATTCAATGCAATCCCCATCAAAATCCCACAAGATTATCCACAGACATTGAGAGAACAATAACTAACTTTATATGGAAAAACAAAAAGCCCAGGATTAGCCAAAACAATCCTATACAATAAAGGAACTTCCAGAGGCATTACCATCCCTGACTTCAAACTCTATTACAGAGCTACAGTAATGAAAACAGCTTGGTATTGGCATAAAAACGGAGACATTGACCAATGGAATCAAATTGAAGACCCAGATATTAATCCACAAACCGATGAACACCTCATATTTGACAAAGAGGCTAAAATTATACAATAGAAGAATGAAAGCATTTTAAACAAATGGTGCTAGCCTAACTGGATGTCAACCTGTAGGAGAATGAAAATAGATCCTTATCTTTCACCATGCACAAAACTCAAGTCCAAATGGATTAAAAACCTCAATGTAAATCCAACCACACTGAACCTGATAGAAGAGAAAGTGGGAAGTAGCCTGCAATACATGGGCACCGGAGACCACTTCCTATGTAAAACCCCAAGGGCACAGACAATAAGAGCAACAATGAACAAATCGGACCACCTGAAACTGAAAAGCTTCTGTAAAGCAAAAGACACAGTCATTAAGACAAAAAGGCATCCTACTGAATGGGAGAAGATCTTCACTAACCCCACATGAGACAAAGGTCTGATCTCCAAAATATTCAAAGAACTCAAGAAAATAGACATTAAAATTCTAAATACCCCAATTAAAAAATGGGGTAAGGATCTGAACCGAGAATTCTGAACAGAAGAAGTTCGAATGGCCAAAAGATAATTAAGGTCATGTTCAACTTCCTTAGCCATCAGGGAAATGCAAATCAAAACAACTTTGAGATACCATCTTAGACCTGTCAGAATGGCTAAAATCAAAACCACCAATGATAGCCTATGCTGGAGAGGATGTGGAGTAAGGGGAACTCTCATCCATTACTGGTGGGAATGCAAACTTGTGCAACCTCTTTGGAAATCAGTGTGGTGGTTTCTCAGGAAATTGGGAATCAACCTACCTCAGGATCCAGCAATACCACTCCTGGGAATATATGCAAGAGAAGCTGAATCATACTACAAAAGCATTTGTGCAACTATGTTCATAGCAGCATTGTTTGTAATAGCCAGAACCTGGAAACCTAGGTGCCCCTCAGTAGAAGAATGGATCAAGAAAGTGTGGAATATATATACATTAGAGTTCACTTCAGCGGTAAAAAACAATGACATCTTGAATTTTGCATGCAAATGGATGGAAATAGAAAACGCTATCCTGAGTGATGTAACACAAAAATAAAAAGACGATTTTGGTATGTCCTCACTCATTAGTGTACTCTAGCCATAAACAAAAGGACATTAAGCTTATAGCTCACAAGCCTAGAGAAGCCAAATAGCAAGGTGAACACAAAGAAAAACATATATAGATCCTCTTGGAAATTGGAAGCAAACAAGATCGCCAGGCAAAAGTTGGAAGCACGGGAGTGGGGATAGGAGTAGAGGTAGGGATTGGCAAAGGGGAGAGGGGGAGGGAGAAGGGATGGACTGGGGAGAGCTTTGGGGAGTGGGAGGGTGGAGATGGAGGAATGGTGGATATTGGAGAAGGGAATAAGATATCTACATTAAGGGAGTAATTTTAGGATTGGCACGGTACTTGGCTCTAGAGGGGATTCCAGGTGTCCACGGGGATTTTCCCACTAGGTACTTGGGCAGCAGAGGAGAGGGTGCCTGAACTAGTCTTGTCCCATAGTCACATTGATTAATATATTGATCATCACCATAGAAATTTCTTCCAATAAATGGAGATAGAGACAGAGACCCACATTCACATCAGAGCAATGGACTGAGCTCCCAAGGTCCAGTGGAAGAGCAGAAGGTGGGAGAAGATGAGAAAGGAAGTTAGGACCGTGAGGGGCTGGTCCACCCACTGAGACAGTGTGCCTGATCTAATAAGAGCTCACCAAATCCAGCTGGACTGGGACTGAATGAGCATATGATCAAACCGGGATCTCTGAATGTGGCTGCCAATGGGGGCAGACTGAGAAGCCATCAATAATGGCATTGGGACCTATCTTTTCTGCCTGTATTATCTTTTGGGATCCTACTCTATTTGGATTCACACCTTCCTAGGCTGGGATGGAGCAGGGAGTGCCTTGATTTCCCACAGGGCAGGGTACCATTCCCTCTCTTAGGAAAGCAAGGGGAGGGAAGAGGGGTAAGGGGGAGCTGGAGGAGATTGGGAGAAGGGGAAGAAGTGTAAATTTTTGAATAAAAAAAAATGAAAGAATATGGAAAAAAATAAAAAATAAAAAAATAAAAAAAGACCAGGACCATGTCAGGTACCAATAGATGGTTTCAGTAGGCTGACTCATCCCTCACAGCTGAACAGTTTGTATTACTAGTTTCAAGCATCTCTTAATTTGGTGACCTCAGTTATGTATCCATAAAAGACCCTACCAGAATCCAATGATCATTTCTGTTATTACATCTAGACAGATGGCCATTGTTAAACTAAATGGGTCCTGAAACAAAACTTAAAAATCATGAACTTGTAAAAGAGATTGGTAAGGATTGGGGAAGAGTATGAGATTATTACCAAGGGAAGAATATAAGAGAGCTTTAGGGGAGAGAGTAAGAAGAATATAAGACCCAAATATGTAAATTTGTTTAATAAAACCATTAATCAATAGAAAATCAAAACATAAGTCCTCTTGGTTTAAATATTAACCAAAAACACAAATATACTTTGCAAGATTTATTATACTTAATGTCCTTTCAATATTTTTACTGTAATAAAAACATTTTAATAGTAGTATCTTTAATAATTAGCAATGGTCGTTTATGTCATCATCCCAGTCATTTGATTAATTGTAACTTTTCATCAATTTTGCAAATTTATCATTATTTAAGTTATAGCTTGGGAGGCATTTTACTACCACACACTTCAATATTCATATGGTTGTAATTTTCTTTCTGTGAATATGCTAGTGGTCATAATGCAGAAATCAACCTATTGTGGGACTTCTAGTCCAATCAGATATATCTAAAATCAACTCTTGCACCTAAGGTTCAAAGAATATATAGGAGGAGGGGCAAGGAGATTGGAAGAGCCAAGAGCAGGAATTCTGTTGTGAGATTGTGTCTCCTTGGGATCACAGAGAAGATACACCCATATTACTTCAAAAATATTGCTACCTAAACAAAACTTGAACAAACACGATATCAGTAGACATACTAAGTCTGAATGATGACATCTCAATGAGCTCCAGGATGACAAAAACAACTATACAACAAATAACAATTGAGAAGGGAGAAATATGGATCAGTCCTATAATTGGTTATTGAATACCAAGTCATCATCCTTAACTCTTATACAAAAAATCATGCTAGATTCAGCAGATTATATTAATATACTTATTAATTTATGGATATGTATATATAAATAGTAACTGTAGAAAAAGATAATACTAATATAAGAGAGAGTAGAGAGGTTGATATGTGCAGTTGGAGGGAGGAAAAGGAAAAGAAGGAAGAAATGTGATTATATTTTAATAAAAACCAAATTTAATAAAAACTTATTTTAAGTGTTGAAGAATAACCAAAAGGTTTTGAATTAATATTTTAATATTTCTATTTTGTTGTTAGTTATTAATTTGTATGTTCAGAATAAAAATAAGAAAATTTACATAATATTAATTCTCATAATAATACTGCTTTCAAAAATACTTATTAGCCTGTTAAAACAAGAAATAATGCTTTTATTCCTTTTGGTGACTTCAGTTGTATATCCATTGAAGACCCTACCAGAATTTAATGGTCAGAAACCAAAGATTGCTTTCTTGTACATGCTAAATTATGTCTAAGATTCCAAACGTAGGCTAACGTCAGAATAACCAGGTATATGCTTTTTACCTGTGTGTATACAGGGTTTTCTCTTCTAAGGGAAAGCTGTAGAACATGTTTCCCTCACAAGACTGGAAGGAGACAGTGAATAGCACTGTCTGCGTGCTGCGACCACGCCAGATCCTTGCCCAGACCCTCGTTGTGAATTTGTCATCCTGTGGAACCCATCATTATGGAAGATGTCTCATTACTTTATAAAGAGTGTCTGTGTAGTCATGTCTTAGGTTTTATTGTATACATGGACTGAATTAATTATCACCAGACTGTGCTGTGCTTAAATATGTCTAAAATAAACTATTTGGGGGCAGACTCTTGCAATTTGAACCAAACTGCAAAAAAAAAAAAAAATGACCAAAAAACAACTGATTTTCTTCTTCCTGTAATGCTAGAAATGTAATTGTTTCTTAAAGGAAATGGGATGCTTTGGGGTTTGAAGCAATACTCTATTTCTTATAGTTTTGCTGATTATTAATGTGAATTAAATTTAATACTATATGAACTGGAGTTCTGTGTCATGTGTTTTTTTTGTGTTTTTATTATGACATACATTCTTAAGTATAAAATGCCTAAGTTGTACTGTTCTTATTTTAAATAGTTATTGATATATTGATATATTCATTTCTATTCTTTCTATTCAGTTTTTCAGTTTTTAAATATTTTCTAACATATTTAAATTATTTATATTGATCTACCCTGTTTTTTACTGATAGAATAGTATTATTTTCTGAGTTTCCTGCATCATTCATTTGCTTATTTAACTGTTCAAGTTCTTTGAAGTTATTTTCCACACTTTAAAACAAAGGCTTAAATTAGAAAATTGGCTAAGTTATCCAAAATGTCCATTATTTTGACAATACCATCTAAATATCCATCAGTTTGTCAGGTAGTAATATGAAGTATCCTTATTAAAATATTGTTCCATTAGTTTAAAATTCAGAAATATATAATATGTGTATTTCTCCAAATTTGACATAGTATCCTTTAACAAAAAACAACACACACATGCATGTACATAGACATACACATGCTCATGATATGGTGTCTCATTTTTTATTTCATTAACTTATTTATTTGTGTTGGCATACATGTGTATATAGGGATATTTTCATGTATAACAAAGCATGTGTATGTATTTGTGAAAGTCAGAGGAAAATTTGGAGTAATCAGATTTTCCTTCGACCCTGTTTGTTTCATGGATCTAAATGAGATAGCCAGGATTGATACTAAACATGTTTTCCTTCTTCACACTCTTATATTCACCTTGCTGTAGACAGAAGTTTTTTTCCTGATCAGCCCCACAGCCATTCAGTTACAAATAATAACACAGACACTTATATTAACTATAAACTGTTTGGCTCAGGCATATAACTAACTAACACTTGTAACTTAACCCATAATTTTTGTCTATGTTTAGCAAGTTGGCTTGGTACCTTTTCTCAGTAAGGCATTCTCATTTTGCTTCCTTCGCATCTGGTTTGCGACTGCATCTCTGCCTTTCTTCTTCCCAGAATTCTCCTAGTTGCCCCACCTGTACTTACTACCTAGCCACTGGCCAATCTTTCTTTTATTAAAACAATACAAGTAACAGATCTTTACATGTACAATAGTAATATCCCACAACACCTTCATTTATATTGGAATTCAGACTTCTCATTTTTATTGTGGGATAATCTTTATAAAAATCAGACTTCAGTATTTTATAGTTTTAAATGACATACCCAATCGAAATTTCTTTTCAGAAGGCTTTACTATTTTATTAATATATCATTTTTGCGATGATGGACTTTGCTTTGTTTGCTAAAATATTGCAATAAGATAATAATTAATCATTTTAAAAATGTAATATAGATATGTTCCCAATTGAGAAAAAATACAAATATCTTAACAATCAGTCAAACAGCTGTCTGAAAAAGATTTAAAATTTTGAACTCATCAGACATTAACATGACAATATTCCACAAAATAAATTTATGTATCTTCATTATTTAAATTGTGTATAATAAGGAACCAATGCTAAATCTTCTTTCTTAAAATTTTGTGTAGTATCTACGAAATTTTCTTTTCATTCTTATTTTTATACTTACTCTTCAGATAAAATAATTGCAAAAGCAAATGCTAGAGGCACTAATATTGGATTATAAAATGAATCTAAATGAATGTAGAAACAAGCATTTATTCTGAGAAATGTCACATAAAAAGAGTTTACTTGGTGATTATATATAAAGTCTGAAGTTGTAGATAATATGTACAGAAGAAATTGAAATGTATTTAAAATGTTTGTGAAACAATTGATGAGGGAAAAATTCTTTGATGAATTTTTCATGTGAGAATGGAAAAAAGAATACAATTATGTTATCTGTTAGGTTTCTTAAAAATATGTTCTCTTCTTATTGAACCAGGGTATGTCTCTCCAGAAATCTGAGACATGTAGCAATAGACTTTCTGTATTTAATATAAAGAACATATTTGTCATAAGTAATTTTATGACATTGTTATTTTTCAAAATTTTTAAAATGCCATTCAAAGTAATGGTTTTAATTACAGAATTTTATACACACTTTGTTTTATACAGACTTTCTTCACCATCTCCCTATTTATCTCCTCTGAAGAGCCTCTTGCAGTACCCTCTCATTTTACATTTTGATGTCACATGAATCCTATTACTGTCTTTGTTTTTTCTTCAACTACTACTTTGGTCGCTATTTTGGTTTTACAATCTCTACATACAATCCGCCTATCATGTGCATGTATACATTAAAACAATCACATATAATATATAATATTTTGAATTCATGTATGTTAGAAAGTATGTACTATTTGTCTTTTTAAGTCTGGATTACTTTAATTAAAGTCTTTCAAATCCTATTAATTTTCCTACAAATGCCATGCTTTCATTATTATGGGTCACTAACATTTCATTTTTATATGCACCAAATCATATTTTCTTTATGTATATATACAGACTGATTCTATTTTCTAGCTATTGCAACAATAAAAATGAACGTGAAAATATTTTTGTGACTAAAGACAAAGACCTTTGTTTATATGCACTAGAGTGGCATAAATAGGTTATACAGAGCTTATACTTTTAGATTTTGGAGAAATATCTATAACAAATTTCAGTTTAAAGGCATCATTTTTCAAAAACCCCAGTATTAAACATGGGTTAGTGATTCCCTGTCTCCTCATAGCATTGGTATCATTTGTTTTCCTTATGTTATTTCTTCTGACACTGGTGAGATGGAATTTTATACGAGTTTCATTTGTGTATCTGATGAATAATGATTATGAACACTCTAAAAATTTGCAATGATTTGTGTTTCTTATATGGAAAACTATCTGTTCCATTTATTAGCTTATCTATTGATTGGAAAATAATTAATAAAATTTAAAGTATTTTAATTTTTATAATCCTTTATTTTAGATATTTATCTCTTATAAAGTTTATAAGTATATCAAGACACTGATAGTCTTTTTGAATGTATAAAACCCCTTTCAACATTATAGATTGTTTTCCACTTTATTAGATATATGATGTAGTTACATCATGAGTAATTATAGTCTTAAACCTATATATTAGTAATTATTATATCAATAAATCTAGTTATACTTTATTTGTGCAGTAAACAATTGCTATTTTTCTTTAACGCAATCATCTCTACTTTCTAAAACAAAAATGAATTTCTTCAAATTTTTATTTTTCTTTATTTATATATTCTATCATTTGACAATCACAGAAATGTATGATCTGCATCTGATTATGCTCTACTACAATATTTTATTTTTCTCCCCGATTTTTATTCTAGGTCTTCTTTAAAAATTCTTTCTCCTGTTTTGCCACTTTTGTTGTGTTTAGTATTGTACAGGATTTAACTAGTGATGTATCTGTTACCCTGAGTTTGGAACTAACCACCTTATGTCAGATGCTAACCACAGGGTATTGTGCCCCACCTTTTCCTAGAATCTGTTATTTTCCAATAGATCAGGGTTGAGTGATAGGGTCTAGTGAGTTGATTCTCCCTCCATAGATGATGGATAGGAAATGTCTCTGAACCCGTAATTTGTAGGCATGGTTTCCATGAAATCAAGGGTTTTTTTTTTCTTATTTTATGTGATACCATTTATGAACACTTGGGAATGAACCTTGTACTGCTCAAATCCATTTCTGAAAATTCTTTCTGTAGCCCATATCTTGAAGTGTTTTTTCCAGTAGCAGTTTCAGTATTTCAGGTTTTTTACATTTACTATTTTGCTTTAGTCATGTGCATGTGTGTTTGTCTACATGGAAGCATGAGAACATGAACACAGGAGCCCAGTGAGGGCAGAAGAATGCATCCTGTCTACCGGGGCTGGAGTTGTAGGAAGCTGTGAATCACCCTATGTGGCATGCTAGGAACCAAATACTTCCCCTGTAAGAATATTGTACTTTTGACTACTGAACTATCACCCTAACTCTGTCACTTGTATTCTTTTAGGGTCTTTAATATATTTGGAATTGATTTTGTTCAGGTAAAGATCTTCTAATTTCCTTTCATATAAGAACACATATCAAACTTTCCAAAAAAATTGCTGAGCCTGCTTTTGTTTGTTTTATTTCCCTTTGTTTTCTTCAGTATGTAATACTGATAAATTTGTAAAAACTTTTTTTTCTCTATAGTTCTTTAAGTTTATTTTTGGAACCTATATTATATAATATTAATTTAGATTCTGCATCTAATTCATATTTCCTTTCATTTGTTCTGCATAGTAAATATCTTGAAACACTTTTCAAAAGCATCAGTAGCTATTGAAAAAATATGTATTTGTTTCATAACTAGAAGAAATATTTTATTTTTCTTATGAAATATTTTGAGCAGTACTATATTGTAGAAATAACCATGTGTAGTGTTTTTAATATTTTCTTCTTCATGTGACTCAAAATCAAAGACAGCAAAACTCCCCTCTCTTCTCTACTAACAGGTATTTTCTACAATATGAGACATTTTCAGTCATATTCTCCTTTGGAATTAAGCAATTATTGCCACTACTGCAATTATGAAGTAGTTATAAAACTCCTTATGAAAAATATCATGAATATACCAACTCAAGGGTACTTCTGATCCACATGATTATACAGAGAAAGAATAATAACAGTCCAATTGCCAAGGAAGAAATTGCAAAGACAAATCTGAAACAAAAGTTATACATATAAATTACAAGAATCTGTTTCAGAATGTGATGAGTATATGACTGTTAAAAGAACACTCTTAAAATGTCTCATTATTCACTACTTTCAACTCATATTTTTTAGCAAACACAAATATAAATACACTATCTATCTCTCTATATATAATGTATATTAGCTGTATTAGTCAAGTTTAAAATAACAATTATGTATATATTTAATTATTTTAACTCATATATGCATAATATTTATTTTTAACTTGACTTAATATACCTAAAGGAACAAATTAATTTGTGTTATTCACTTTTCCCATATTTTCTTTGGGTTGACAAAATCTGGGGACAGGATTTTCAGTAAACATAGAAAATATGCTATCTCCATAGATAAGGGAGAAATAAAAAAATCTACATAAGATTTGAACATTAGTTAGAATCAATATTTACTTGTATAAAACTGGAGTGATTTTTGCAATACCATATTAGATGCCCATTAATTCCTGGCTATCATATTACCTTTTTCTCAAGTTAAAGCCATAGATTAATTCATCTCTCATACTTCAATGGAGATGTTTCTTTCAAAAAATGACAATGGAAAACACAACTGGTCAATATATAGAGAATTACAGACTTTGGAGTACTTAGTACTAAAATGAGATATCTATGCCACATTGTTCAGTTAAAGCATCAGATTTGTCATGGAAATAGAAGCAGAATGATTGTAAGAGCCAGTGATGGTGAATGGCCAAAATAAAATAAAATAAAAACAAACAAACAACCCCCTCAAAAAAACCAGCATTTTCTTGAAATAATTACGAAAAAGAAAATATAATATGAATGCTATGAAATAATCCTGTTGCTCATTGTAAATATGTATTACTCTCATTGATTAATAAAGAGCAGACTGGCCTATGACTAGACAGGATTTTCAGGGCAGAGAGAATGATGGGAAGAAAAGGGCAGGGTCTCAGGAATTGGAGGAGAGAAGAACAGTAAGCTGGTGATGAACTTGCTATACTGAATAAAGGTACGAAGCCATGTGGCAGAACACAGATAAAAATATACTTTAATTTAAAATGTAAGAGTCAGCTAGTAACAAGCCTGAGGTATATTGACCTAGAATTTATAACTAATAATAAGTCTCTGTACTATTTGGGAACTGGCTGGTGGGACAAAAAAGTCGAACTACATATGATCCCCAATTTTGGGCAACAGGGATCCATATAAACCTAACAAAGTTTAAAAAAAAAATTCTAAGCAAACAGAACAGAACCAAATGCAGTTTCCTGATAACTGTTTTTTCTCTGGTAGGTTAGGTGCTAACAATAAACAGAGGTCCAGCTTCTTTAAGAGGTGGCTTCATTTGTTTAGTACTAACAGCTACACTGGGCATGATGCTTTTAAGAGAATCTACTACCAAACACTTAAATGGAGTTTATGAGTATCAAGAGGTACACTATTTAATGGCAAAGTGGAGCTCAAAACTTCCCAGAGTTGGGGCAATACACACAATTCCCCCATACTTCCACCATGAAGATAGGCTCTAAGGGATCCAAGTGTGGAGGAGCCAGCTGCCAATGCCATTCACCAAAACAAGCACTAATCTTAGAAACATGTCAGCAATGATTATAAAAATTTAAGATTCTGAGAGCGGGCAACCCTCAGTAAGCCTGCATTTGGGACCGGAAACCTCGCCCAACCAGATGCCGCAGATTCATCTGGACCCTGGTAACTGGGCCCCAGCCCGTCCCCGAGGCCTTCTGGCCACTTAGGGCTCCCCTCTACTGGCTTTGCTGCTTATCCCAACCCTGCTTGCCCCTGGCATCCCTTCTCATCTGCATGGTCCCAACTGCACCCAAACTCAGCCTATCTGGGCTGAGGCCTTGTGGGAAGGGCGAGTCCCCTGCTAGAGGCCCTCCTTTATCCCACGGAGCCTAGCCGAGCAGACCAGACATCTCTCAGTAAGCCCGACTTTGGGACTGGGAACCCCTGGGCGAGGAAGGAGCACAACCAGCTTCCGCGGATTCATCCAGACCCCGGGAGCCGAGCAGAGCCGAACGGAGCAGAGCGGGCAACTCTCAGAAGAGATGGGCAGGCGCCAATCAAAGAATTCGTCCAACAACCTGAAAAGCAACATGATAACACCAGAATCCAGCGATTATGGAACAGGAAAGCCCGAGCAACCTATCACAGATGAAGTAGAAGAAATTGACTTTAAACGTAGCTTTATGAAAGTTATAGAGTCCTTTAAAGAAGAGGCGAAAAACTCCTTTATCGAAAGGGATGAGAAAACTAACAAAAAGTTAGAAGAAATGAATAAATTCCTCAAAGATACCCTAGAAAACCAAGAAAAAGCAATCAAACAGGTAACTGAAACAGTTCAAAACTTGAAAACTGAAATGGAGGCAATGAAGAAAACAAAAACCAAGAGATGGCAGGAAATGGAAAATCCGGATACACGAACAGGAACCACACAGACAAGTATAACCAACAGAATACAAGAGATAGAAGAAAGAATCTGAGATGCAGAAGACATGATAGAGAAAATAAACTCAGTGATAGAAGAAAACAACAAATCCAACAAATTCGCAACACAAAACATCCAGGAAATATGGGACACCATGAAAAGACCAAATCTAAGAATAATTGGGATAGAGGAAGGAGAAGAATTCCACTCCAAAGGCCCAGAAAATATATTCAACAAAATTATTGAAGAAAACTTCCCAAACCTAAAGAAGGATATTCCTATGAAGGTACAAGAAGCATACAGAACACCAAATAGGCTGGATATAAAAAAATCATCCCCTCGCCATATAATAATCAAAACACAAAACATACAGAATAAAGGAAGAATATTAAGAGCCGCAAAGGAAAAAAGGTCAAGTAACATATAAGGGTAAGCCTATCAGAATTACACCTGACTTCTCTATGGAAACCATGAAAGCTAGAAGGTCTTGGATAGATGTGCTGCAGAAACTAAGAGACCATGGATGCAAACCCAGACTACTATACCCAGCAAAGCTTTCTTTCACCATCGATGGAGAAAACAAGATATTCCAGGATAAAAAAAAATTAAGCAAAATGTAGCCACAAAACCAGCCTTACAGAAAGTACTAGAAGGTAAACCACAACTAAGGAAGGCAAATGACACCCATAATAACACAGTCAGCTAACAATCCTATACCACCTCAACTCAAAGAAGGGAGACACACAAACCCTACCACAAAAAAGAAATTAACCGATATGAACAACCACTGGTCATTAATAACGCTTAATATCAACAGACTCAACTCACCTATAAAAAGACACAGGTTAAGAGAATGGATACAAAAACAGGATCCAACATTCTGTTGTTTACAAGAAACACACCTCAACCACAAAGACAGACATTATCTCAGAGTAAAGTGTTGGGAAAAGGTCTTTCAATCAAACGGCCCTAAGAAACAAGCAGGTGTGGCTATACGAATATCTAACAAAATCAACTTCAAACTAAAATTAATCAGAAGAGACGGAGATGGACACTTCATACTCATAACAGGAAAGATTCATCAAGATGAAGTCTCAATCCTGAATATCTATGCCCCTAATATAAAAGCACCCACATATGTAAAAAAAAACATTACTAGAACTCAAAGCTCACATCAAACCCCACACACTAATAGTAGGAGATTTCAACACTCCTCTCTCACCAATGGA